>JARHVA010010460.1:87500-168197 GCA_037957365.1 Torreya grandis | reverse complement strand
AATCTAACGTCACTCCTAAATTTTTCCAAAGGTCATCCTTAATTTTGTCCTAATATCTATCTAACATTACTAGATAATATTGGGAGAGCTAAATACACCCTAGTTAATGTAGAGTCCAAACTTCTAGAGGCATTAACTTTTGATCAGTAACTTTATTTTATCTCATATTTACACCAAAACGACCATCTAGAAAACTTTGATTCATCCATAAATTGCACCATTTGGTTAGAAAAATTTGTGAAACTTTTTGAGGGCCATACATGACCATATGAGAGTCTGAAAATGATTTTAATATATTTTTTATTTTATTTTTCTATTTTTAAAACTAGTGTATTTTTATTACGAGAGATGATATTCAATTAAAATTATTCTTTAGGATAATTTTAATATTTAGGATGTGTGTATTTTTTAGGGTTCCTCGAGATTACATTAAAAAATTACTAAAAATAACATCTACTAAAAATAAGAGAATGCATTTTTTTTAGATTTTCAAATTTTGCATGTTATTTCCAATTCTGAGTTGAGGTATATTTATGATTTTTTATGTAATTATTTAATTCAATAAATATAAGTCAATAAAAATTATTATTTCAAAATTTCTATGTATCGTGCCTATTAATTTAATAATGTAGCTGAATATGATCAAGGCAAAGAGAATCAATAAACACAATACACATAAATTTTGAACCAATAATCTATATTTAATCATATTGGATGATTAAAATAAATAGATACATGAGCATAAATAAACCTCAACTTAGAATTAGATTTCACATGTGAAATTCAAAAATCTTAAAAAAAACCAACCTTGTTATTTCTAATAGCTCCAATTTTATTTAATTTTGCATGCAAACTTGAGCAGCCCTCAAAATATCCACATATCTCCTAAACACTAAAATTAAGCTAACAAAAAAAATTGAACTAAATTTCATGTTCGATTACAAAAATATGCTACCCTTAGATGGTCACTATGGTCTCCAAAAGGTTTCAAAAATGTCCCTAACTAGTCAGAGTAGATTACGGATGCATAAATTTTTTTGAGAATGTCATTTTGGATAAAGTAAGAGCTCAAACAGTGTCAAGCATAAGATTATACTCTAAGAGAGAGAGAGAGGGTGGGGGGGGGGGCGGGCCAGGGCAAATCAGTATAAGATAATATTTTAATATTTTAAATTTAATAAACCATAAAGAACCATAAACATTCAAGATATAATAATTAATAACACATGCAAATACATGATTTACATGGAAACCTAGGGAGAAAACCACACACACATATGCGTGGTTTTTTCCCTACGTTTCCATGTAAATCATGTATTTACATGTGTTATTAATTATTATATCTTGAATGTTTATGGTTCTTTGTGGTTGATTAAATTATATATATATATATATATATATATATGTATATATATATGTATATATGTATATATATATATATATATACACATATATATATATATATACATATATATATATATATATGTATATATATATATATCTATCTATATATATATATATATACATATATATATATATATACATATATATATATACATATATATATATACATATATATATATATATACATATATATATATACACACACACATATATATATATATACACACACACATATATATATATATATATACATATATATATATATATATACATATATATATATATACATATATATATATACATATATATATATATATACATATATATATATACATATATATATATATACATATATATATACATATATATATACATATATATATATACATATATATATATACATATATATATATATACATATATATATATATACATATATATATATACATATATATATATACATATATATATATATACATATATATATATATATACATATATATATATATATATATATATATTACAATTTTTGAAAGAACCAACCTACTAGAGACACATATCCCTAAACCAAGCACCAACTCAATCAATTTTTAAGAACCCACCCATTGTAGACATCAATCCCCTTCACCAAGAACCAACTCAACCAATTCATGAGCACCAACACACAAGAGAACCAACCCCTAGACTATGAGGCACTAACCCTAAGATAAATTTATTCTACCATTTGTGATTGCTTCTTTAATTGAATGACGTATTTGCTTCTCTTACTAATTTTATTATATACTTCCTTCTCTCCTCTCTTTCACAATTCTTAAATGTTATTCTTAATTAAAATAAATCTACCCTTCACACCTTTTTTCTTAAGCGATATTGTATTTCATTTTATGATATTCTCTTCTTCTCTTCCTTAGACTCAAATAATGTATTTTATTAATTCTAATCTCTCTCACACTTATATGATCTTAAATCAAATTGAATTCTTATAATACATTCACATCTCTTCTCCCTTATATAGCCTTTAAACACTTCTCACAAAGGAGGTGTCCCATCTAAGAGGCACCTCTTCACCAAAATATGTGATAGTTGACATTTCCATCGACATTTCCATCAACATTTCCATCGATAATTCTGTTAACATTTTTGTTGACATTTTGACATTTTTGTTCAGTTTTAGCAACAATTTCATTTGACACTTCAGTTAACTTCTGGTAACAATTCCATTTGAAATTTCTATTCATATCGATTACAATTCTTTTGACATCAATGATAATTTTTCCAACAATCTACCCATTTCTCATTGATGGAAATACTTAAGAATTAGTATTTGAACACCCACTTATTGTGATTCTCCTCCTTTGCTCCCCCTATCTTTAATTTTCCACCTTTGTCATTGATGATAACCTTTCAAATATTTATTCATTTACAGACATAAAACTTTATCTTGTTGAAGTGTTCTGTTTTTCTTTTATCTCTCCCCCTTTGACATCAATGGCAAAGGGTTATACACCCTACTCCCCTTGAGCTGATGCTTATTCTCATAATCATTAGATGAAAAATATATTATCTTCTTCTGTTGTCTTCATTGCAATATCAAATTTTCTTATACCACTTATTATAATATCTTCTTTTATTAGTTTTATTCGTAGCATATTTCCACTATGCACATCATATGTCTCTTGATTCAAGATGGTCTTGAAATACCATTTATTCTTGTAATTTGTGATCTATCATGTCCTCCATGGCATTGATCCTTGTGCCTTTTATACAATCATAAATTACTCTTTTTAATTATCTAGCTACTACATCCACTTCCAAGCTTGCATGAATTATATTTTTAGTTTGGTTTGGGCATCCTCTTACTTATTTTTTTCTAGAAGATTAATTCCACATTGTATCACTATATGTCTTTTGAAAATGGATTAAATGAATTTCTACTTGAGAAACCATATGAATCTTTGGTTCCATTCCAACCATGTACATTGCTCTTATGTCCTTCAATTGTGCCATAGTTCCATGCATACTCATTTCTTGCATGCCCATTCCTCTTATCTACATTTATGCCACTATTCCATGTGTATATATTCCTTGCATGTCTATTACACTCCTTTTCCCTATGACTAAAAAAGTTATAATTAAATAAATAACCATAAAATTTTCTTTGATACCTATCAGACTGTGTTGGCAAGAATGATCTTCTATCATGCCAATGGTTATTTCCTTTGTCTTATACTTGTGTAACTTCATTCTTCAGGGAAATTATTCTATTATATATTCATAGGTTGAGCTATTTTACCTTCCTCCTTTGTAAATTTTTGTTCATCTCCATAAACAAGACCCAATTTATCGAATAGTGACCTATGATGATCTAAAATCTCATCTAGAACCTCGAAGCTCTTCTCAAATATTAAATTTATTGTCAATATAATGTTCAAATTTTGTAAATTCTTTGTAAAGGAAATAATCTTAGCTTCTAGCTTCTCACATTCTTCCTTGTTTACCTTTAGTTCAATTTTAGCCTTTTCCTTTATTTTCTTTGCCTCTTGAACTTGAGCATTTAGACTCATGATGACCATTTCTGACCCCTCTCAATTTTTTGATAACTCTTATTCTTTATCTTGATCATCTTCTTCATATTTCAAAATTTATTGCTTTTGTTTCCAATTCTCTTTCTTGATCATTTTATTTTCATTCAAGGCACTTAAGAATTCTTCTTTAAGATCTACTTTTTTTTGTTTAGCTTCTGAATCACTCCCAAATTATCCTCTGGTTGTCTAGTCATCACCATCCCAATCTTCTATACCCATAAAAAAAATTTCACCTTCATCACTATCTGTAATACCTTCTTCAATCTCCTCACTTGAGCTACTAGCCATTTTTGAGTAAATACTTTTCTTTTCTTTATCAGATCTCTTCTTTTTCTCATATTTCTATGATTTGTAGTTTTTCTTACTCTTGTGATACTCTCTTTCTCATCATGTTCCTCTTTGTCATTACTAATATTTTTTTTAAATGTCGACATTTATTTGAAAAGTGTCCTATTTTTCCACAATTAAAACACTTAAAAGGTAGCTTATCTTTATATCTTATAGATCCCTTTTTGAGATTTCTCATAAATAGGGATTATTCTTTATCCCAATCTTCACTAGTACTATAGCTTGATTCATGTTTTTCCTTTTTCACTTTATTTGATACATTGAAATCGGGTTCATGCTTTTTTGGCTCTTCTACTTCCATCCTCATTTTGTATGCTATGGGAATTCCATGTAATTCATCCATATTCAATGTGTCTAAGTCCTTCATTTCCTTAATAGCTAAGACTTTCACATCATGCCTCATAGGATGTGACCATAATACTTTATGTAATATCATTGATTCTTCCATTTTATCACCTATCCCTTTGATGGTGTTGACTATCTCATCCACATAGAGAAGATAGGCTATAACATTTTCTTAATATTTCATCTTAAGACTTTCAAATTGGCTTCTATGCATTTGAAGCTTCACCTTCTTGACCTTGTCATTACCTTCATATATATTTTGAAGTTTGTCCCATATATTTTTATGACACATAACGCATTAATTTTACAAACTCTCATTCTGATAAGCTAGATAAAATGGCATTCATCACTTTTGCATTATTATCACATACCTTCTTTCTAGCTTCATGCATTGGTTGATTTGTTGGTGCTATGTACCTCAACGCTACTGATAATAAAATATCAAAACCTATAGCCATAAGATATGTTCTCATCCTTATAATCTAAAAAGCATAATTCATTTCATCAAACAATGGTGCTTTGTTTTTAGAGAAACCATCCTGACCTTGATGACTAGCCATGTGTGCTCCTAGGATCTACCTTCTAGAAATTAGACTGATTCCAAAGGAACCCATATGATACCAATTATTAAGCATCGAATTATACTGAGAGGGGGGGGGTAAATTAGTATAAGATAATTTTTTAATCCTTTAAATTTAATCAACCAAAATAACCATAAACATTTAATATCTAGTAATTAATAACATAAAAGAACACAAGATTTATGTCGATACCCTTTTGATAGAAAATCACAGTAATACACACAAACACACACACACACACACACACACACACACACACACACACACACACACACACACACACACACACACACACAACTCTTTGACAATATTTACAGTCACCAACCTACTGGAGACACCAATCCCCAAACTAAGCACCAACTTAGTCAATTTGTGAGCACCCAACTACTAGAGACACCAATCTCCTTCACCAAGTACTAGCCTGGCCAATTCATGAGTGTCGATCCACAAGAGCACCAACCCCAAGACAAATTCATTCCACCATCTATAATTGCTTTTTTAATTGAATGATGGCTTTGTTTCTCTTACACTTTCTCTCTCACTAATTTTTTTATATACTCTCTTCTCTCATCTCTTTCACAATTTTCAAATGATATTATTCATTAAAATAAATCAACCCTTCACACTTCTTTTCTTAAGAGATATTCTATTTCATTTTTTTCTTCTCTTCTTCTCTTCCTTAGACTCAAATAATGTATTTTCTCAATTCAATTTTGTCTCACACTTATATGATCTTCAATCAAATCGAATGCTTATATTACTTCCACATCTCTTCTCCTTTATATAGCCTTTAAACACTTATCACAAAGGAGGCATCCTATCCAAGAGGCACCTCTTCACAAAAATTTGACTGTTGACATTTATGTCAATAATTCTATTAACTTTTTTGTCAATATTTCGACATTTCTGTTCATTTCTAGGAACAATTCCATTTGACACTTCGATTCACTTCTGGCAAGAATTTTGTTTGACATTTCCATTTATATCCGTTACAATTTCTTTGACATCACTGACAATCGTTCCAACAAACAGAGTTATAGATCAAAATGTATGACCGGAATTTTGAACTCTGCATCACTAATGTCATCATCCATAGACAATTCACACCTGCTACTTAAAAGCTGACTTTAGAGTTAAAATTTAAACAAAGGTGACTTTAATGTGGCCTAAACACAACATTAAAAGGAAACTTTAAAAGTTGTATTACATTTTGACTTCTAACGAGTTAAATTTATTTGAACTATATTATTAAAATAAAAAATAAGAACACACACTAGAATATTTTACCAATTTATTAAAATTACAACGAAGACATCAATATAAAAAATTTGAATAGAAAAATTGACTTCAAATTTTGATCCAAAATTGTTCCATAATTAAACAGTAACTAAAATAATGATAAAAACTCTAATAATTAATTACTTAAATTTAAATGAAGTACAATACTTATAACTTTGAATTCAAACTCAACAATATTAATAACAAAATAAGTAGACCTTACTTTAAAAATATCAAAATAAAATGATAAACCTAAAATAAATGAAGGATGATGATTTTGGAATGTTGGAAGTCAATTTCAGGATTAACAGTATTTCTATTTAAATAGAGTTCAAGAGGCCATGTTTGGCGGTTTAAAAAAGATGTATTTGAATTGCGCCAATTAATAAATTAAAAAATATATATTATACAATATACAACGATCATGTTTGATGCTTTAAAGAAAATGGAGATTTAATCATTTCAGATCATGGTAAGATATAACAATTTAAACTTTTTAACAAATGAATGACACAATGTTATCAAAGGAGCAAGTAATACAAATTCGCCCTATTAATAAGAAAGAACTGAAAAAATGGGTTTATATGATACAAGGATACAAGATAATCTGTGCAGCTGATCAGAGTATGTTTTTAATCTACTGGGCTAACTTTAATGTCGATCAGGGCAAATTTTGAACATACTTCTTACAATCTTCAATAGATGATGCCTTCTCAGGACCCTTAGAATTGTAGGGAGCAATATGATGTGTTGTCAGCTTAAGGGAACCCAAAATCTCATTTTCGATACAATCGTATATATTCTTGCACATACTTTCACAGATAGAAATGAGATTGAATACTTTCATTCTCATATCCATAACAACATTTTCATCCTTCTCATTAAAGGGACCTTCTATAGAATTTGATAGCCGCTCCATTGTATACTCAAACTATTGCTGTTGATCTTCAAACAGATTTTGGCTCCTGCTTCTTTCCTCATCTGTCATTTCATCTACGAATAATTCACTGCCGAACATATAATATGAAAAAGAATAAGAGTAGGAAAGAGCACGTCTTGCTTTAAACAACATTTGGAGTCCTTTTGTTATCCAACTGTAATCTTTTATAGCAGAATCCTTCTTTTCTAAATCTATAATTGTTGCATCTACCAGTTTCCTCTGTTTTTCCTCAAGTTTCAAAGAATCTATATGTGCTTTCCAGCGGGAATAATAATGTATATATCTTTTCAAATCACTTTTCACCTTTTGTGCATTCTTTTCCTTCTCTTCTTTATATCCACCACATCTGTGGCTTTCAATGCCATCAAAATTGTGA
Organism: Torreya grandis; assembly: GCA_037957365.1. NCBI lineage: Eukaryota > Viridiplantae > Streptophyta > Pinopsida > Cupressales > Taxaceae > Torreya > Torreya grandis. The sequence goes on along the minus strand of JARHVA010010460.1, from coordinate 160,340 downwards.
GCACGACCGGTGGCGCCGACACACAGCCAACAGAAATTTTGGCCACAGATGCAGGTAACTAAGTTGCAGCCACCTTTCTTTTCAACTGGTTTCTCACAGTTAGGGCAAAGCTTTGTGTGAGATGTGAGCCAGTTAACTGTTTCAGACTCATCCTTAGGCTTCTTCTCCCAGAGCATCCACATTAGGCAAGGACAAGGAGAATGCGCTTCACCTAAACAATTAAAACAAAATTGTTGTCCGCAAGCGCACTCAACTTCATACTGCGGATTTCCTTCAACACTTATAGCATTTCCACAGTTCGGAACACTGGGACACCATTTAACATTGCGGTTATCTTCAATATAGGACTCTAACAAAAACCGCTCAAAGCGTTCTGCTTGTTCGGGATGTTTGGCACCCACAAGCTTTCTAACTATATTTTCATCACTGATAACATTGCATTTATATGCCATGCATCTCATAAGCCTACTTTTTCCTTCATTTATCATGGTAATGAAGTAAGTCGTCCAGCAATCATTGCAGAAACAATGGCCACAGTCCGCCATGGTGGCTTCTTCCTCTGGTCTTTCATCCATGCAAACACTGCACGTAATAGTTGAAGAGGAAGAAGTGGACGCATTGGATGAATTTGTTGGCTCTATAGCTATTATACCTGCTTCTGAAAGACACCTCTCTCTTCCGTTATCTAGAAATACACCAAGGAGCCTTTCAGCATCCCACCGGTGATGAATCAATAGTGTCCGAGCATGGTGTTCTCTCAGTCCAAGAATTTCCATCACTTTATGCAAATCCTGTTTCTGTGCAGTCCACAAGGAAGCTTTTGTGATCAGTTTTATCCGCTTTGAAGGCCGATTGGAAGTGGAAGACCAGTCATGTTCCTTATCTTCATGCTCCCAATCGATTTCGAGGCTTTCACCTTCAGATTCAAATTGGTATTCGTCGTCGCTGCTCAGAAAATCAGCCATTTCCCTTATTTTGTGGAAAGCTCCAATCTCCTTTTCCTGGCCTTGAAGGGACTTATCGAATTGAATTTTACAATCATCTAGACACAGAATTTACAAATATTTATATAAGTTTTGTTTATCTTTGGAGGCTATAGTTTCTCATGGGACGACAACCTTAATAGATTTGGTGGCAAAGAAGAGTATACCATTTAGTCGTAAAGAAAGGTCGTCGTAAATAATTTTAACACACTTGTAAAATCCCATAATAGATTGCAATCTAAGAATAAACTAGTGATAGTGTTAAGCCAAGTAGGCTAGATTGTGGTGGTAAACTTCACGGTTAGTAGTAATATTTAAAGGCGATGTTTAGAAGTAAAGTTAAGATAGGTGACCTTTCGAGAAGTAATGGAATGAGTGCATAGTAAATTATTCATGCTCATAAGATATGGATTCATATAAACCTTAATTTGTGAAATGTACGTTAATGTATATTGATTTAAAATAAAATAAAATAAATAAATATATATATTATAGAATGATGGGCATATGGAATATGTTGTGCATTGAAAAAAATTACTTCTAACTAAATATTAATTAAGCATTAATAATCATATCAAATACAATGAAATACAAATGACAATGGTCAATCAAGATTAAAGATTGACTACAAAAATATAAACATAGGATAAGGAAGGCGTATATTAAATATGATATTGTGGAAGATTTGTCATTTAAATTTAACCTTAAAAAAAAAGTAATGATATACTTATCATACACCTCACCTAAAAATATGCTTGTAATCTGTAACTAATGTTAGAACTACCCCTAGTGTTCATCACATGTGTAAAGACTAGCAAAAACACTCTTGATAAGTGATTGTCAACTCAGAACAATTTTTATGATTATGTCTCTAGCATTAGTTATTTCATTTTCTTGTTCAAGGGTTTACATGTTCCAATGTATAATATCTAAAAAATATATAAGTAATGTTTCAAGAGCTAATGTTAGGTTTAGTGAATACTTTGAACTAGCTCTATGTTTTCTTGTTAAACACTTCAATGATAACCAAATGTCAATAAACATAAATTTTATTGCAAACAATAGCTTCATCAAGTGATCTACTAGTCTTTTTTTATATAATGATAGCTTAAAAATGATAAGTGATCTAATGGTTGCTTGAATTGATCTTGTGCATAGTTTTTCAAATGAATTAAAACACTCATCCAAATAATTTAAATTAAATTAAAATTACAACGTAATTAGTATGTAAACTAATTTTTTATAGTTTGATGGAATGGGTACACCGTAACAAACTAATGAAAAACCAAAATGGGCAAAGACCATTAGGGCACTCCTATTAGGGATGCCTAATTTTGGTACAAGACTTTTTTGTGTGTGTGTTATAAGTATCTTTTTTTACACATTAATCATTGGTTTAGATATGGATTTTAATGGCATGTTTAACTTTAGCTTGGGCCCATACTTCTTTCCATTACCTTGTATTCTCACCAAGAACTTTTCTTTATATTAATTTTCAGTCAATGATAAAACCATTGTTAAATTTAAAACACTTTAAAACGTACATGTCAACTATTTATTTGTGTAATATGACCATGGATGCTCATAAAATGTCTAAAATAAAATTTTATGATTTTTCACCTTATTTATAACATCCCCACTAGGATCTACTTAGAAATATGTGAAAATATTTTTATAATATCCCCATTGGGATCTACCTAGAAATATGTAATTTTTAAAATTTAAACACATATACTATAAATAGATTACAATAAGAGTGACTAGTCAATGATCATATAAAATACTCTATATTTGATAACTATAAATGAAGTATGCTACACCATATATCACTGATCAATATCATCATAAGAAACACATCATAATACATATAAAAAAAATTACAATTAATAAGCCATGACTAATACATGGCTACAACCACTACTATCACTGTACAATAAGAAAGGAATTACAGATCATCATGATAATGTCTCAAAAATAGATACAATACAATATACATATATAAGATACATGACTCCATGGAGCATAATTCTTCGGACTCTAATACATATGAAAATGTCAAGTGTCATCTCAAAAGTAGTACTGTTATGGGGAGGGAGAGCATCATTCAAGTGCTTTTTTACATCACTCATAGACCAATGATCCCCTGTACTAATCTCATCAGGGAATAACCCTCCCTTCACATATGAGTAGATGGTGATGGCATGAGAATATAGAGAGACAAGCTAGTACCCATGTGTTGTATAATTTTTAAAACTAAACATGTGTTGTATCATAAAAACATGTTCTATTAAAATATATTACACAAACATGTAAATCATACTTATGAAATGACAATGTCTCACTAACATTACTTGACCCAAGTTTTTAATAATAAATAATTATCTAAGGATCAATCAATTTCATACATACCACTTGATCAGATTACCTTCATTTGGCATTGTGATACTAGTAAGTTAGTGATGTTTGTCTCACTACTTACACATTATCAATAATGAGATATTTCATTAACATAATATAAATAATATATTCATACAAATTACAACCAACTAGCAATCATTTCACATAACATGCTAAGCATATGAACAATAAAAATTCATACCAAATATATAAATGAATTTTACAGATATATTTATCTCATAATAGAAATATATCAAGCAAATAAGTTTAGATTATACCACCCAAGTATAATATATACTAGGATGAACACTCTATCTTTTGGAAGTAGACACAATAAAATACTCCCTACTAAATGTTATAAAATATGCTATTCTTAGAAATGCCCAACCTGTAGATAGTATGTCAAACATATGAATGAATACAAACATATTAATTATAGTTTGTACCACCTAGATATAAATTATGTTTAGACTTTAGTTTTCAAATAAAATACCCTCTATGACATCCCATAATATCATAGTTTATTGTATATGAGCACACTTCTCAATTATAAACAACAAAGATTACAATAATAAGAACCAAATGTCTCATAATCACAAATAATAATCCAATATAGTTTATACCAATCAGGTACAATCTATGTTTGGATTATATACATATAATTTCTATAAGTAGATAGTACATTCTATGATAAGTACTATTATCACATTCCATCATTACACTATTCAATTTTATTAGCCAATCATAATTCTCATGAAATCATAGTCCATTGTTAAAACAATTTATTATATTTAGGAGGTTGTATACATAAGTAAATAGCTTCCCATCTATCAAGAATATGTGATTTAGTCTACACCAATCTATAAATTATAGACATGCATCATGACACACTTAATATGCTATATAAGTATAAGCACTTATACATATTCATATACTTGTATATGTAATGTACACATGTTTTTAATACTACATGCATACTTAAATCCATATGAAGATATCTTTACTATATATACCTTTGTTCATATACACTATATTTGCACTATGTATTATATACAATTACTCAATAATATAAAAATACTATAGACATCAACAATCATCTAAGTTTCTAATTATCATACATGGTTTCTAAATATGCTACACCTTGTGATAATTATATTATCATAGTCTAGGGTTCTTAACCACAACTACTAGTTACCACAACCAGTCATAATAAGGTAGTATAAATCAATGGAAGCATGAAATTCTATTAAAATATCTAGTTATAATAATTTCAAGAGCTAAAGTCTATTAATACAAATCATGTTTTATTTGAACATGATACCTCATTAGTACATTTCAGCATGCTTTAGGAACCTATGTATATGCATATCTAGAGTCCTAATCTTCTGGACTTCATTACTTAGTTATAACAAATAATATCTTTATAGGCATGAACCACCATATACCAATATATATTATATATGCATATACATCTATATAAATTAATATACTATAAGAATGTTCAGAACACATTTTTTCTAATGAAAAGTAAATACTCCATAAACCCCTACAATCATTTATATTTCCAATAAGATTTTTATGAGTTTTTTCAAAAATCATTATACCAAATAGATTTCCTATCATTTGTAAGTCTTATTCTTAGGAATATTAATAAACCACTATCCATTCTAAAGTTATTTGTTTTTTCCAACAAATCCCCATTTAGTTATGATTACCAAACATTTGTAGTCTCTTATATATAGTTAAGCATATTATCTTACCTCTTACCATAAGATCTAATATGTTACTACCTACTCTTAGCATATCGGATTCAATATCCAATTCACTATATCTAGTATAATATCTAATAACATATTATATCAACATTTTAATATATCCAATAGCATTATGTTTTAATATTAGCACTATTAAGATATAGGGGTTTATATATAGATTATTATAGGGATACATAGCTATTAAGATATAGACCTAGCTAAGGAATGTAATATTCATTATATACATATCAAAATGATAGACAAAACATGAACTATTTAAATACTAATTCGATTAATTATTAAAAGTACAAGAGAAATAATTATATGGAGACATCAATTATTAATAATTTTATCAATGACTGTCTATATCACATAATTATTTCCTATTTTTCCTTATCATAGGTAGATTATTTTATGAATCACTAGCTATATCATATAATAAGTATTATAAAGTGTGAAAGTATGATAATTATAATATCACATAATAATTATAAATATTTTACATAGCAATTTTACTTAATGTATAGTGATACTTAATAATTTAAGCACCCATGTATCTAATATATCAACTTTTAGATACATAATAATATGATACATATATTTACAAAACTGATAGGATTATATGTGTTTGCATAATCTCAAGAGTTCATTCATATAGTTCACAAAATCATAGAGAACTTAATTGCATCACCTACCTGGCCTACCTATGTTATCATTCAATTTGGCTTCTGGTCTTTTCCACCTCCATGCTTCTCTCATTATCTACTTTCTTCTCCTCTATTCTATGCTCCCTCCTCTTCTTTTATCTTTTTTTATTCTCTCTTATTCTTTCATTCCTTATGGAAAAGTGGTAGCTTTTTTTTTTTGGATTTTTTTAAAATATCCTTTTATTTTATGTTAGAATATTTATCTTTTAATTTTTTTCCTCTATATTTAAATCTTTCTTCTTTTTCATCTTATTCCATTTTTTTATGTTTTCTAAATTATCTTAATAATAAATGACTAATTAATATAAAAGTTAGCCACAATAATTTAATAAAGACACTATAATCATAAACACATAAAATTAACTCCACATCATTGCTACACTAAACCAACCATGTTAAAATACTATCTAATTGAAAAATTCATTAAAATAAACTATGTAAACCTTTCAGCTATGCATCTAACATGTCTTAAATAATGTTGTGTGTATAGGGTTGGAGCTGATTATGTTGTCATCCTATGAATGTTTCATCTACGTCACCCTCTATAATGATGCTCTCCCTTTGTTACACATTGAGGTATGAGTTATCATGAATCAACATCACAACAAATAAGTAGTTATACCATATCAACATTATATAAATTCATAAAATATAAAGAAAATAACAAATCAACATGATCATAATGCAAACATATAAACTATAACTAAATCATATTAATTTAATCATATAACCTAAGAAATATCTTACTATCTCATAACAACATATATCTCAAAGCTTAGTTAAAAATAACCAAATTAGATTTGAGATGGAAGTTAAATGATTGGATGGATTGATACATATTTTTTGTTAGGATTTGATTATATCCATAAATAATCAAATAGTTTTCTTAGCAAAGAATGACATCCTTCTCTCCTAAAGCTAGTCATCATCTTGAAGGAATCTTATTAAGATATAAGTTTAGAACTAAAAATATTATTCACCAGAGAAATATCATAGTATAAAGTATCAAATTAAGTAGATAAATGTGAAATTCACTTGTAAAATTCATGATAGTCCTCACAAATAGCATTATTATCAATATATTGGTTCTCAAAGACCCTAATCTATGACAACTTTATATTTTGAAAATAAAGTTTGCAAATGTCACTTACTTTGGTTGGTTCTATCCTGACCACCCCAGGGTCTACAAATAGCAAGATAAGCCTATATACTATAGGATTGGCCTATTATGATACCTTGAAGGCCCCTACATATCTAGGTGAAAGATTCATTGATTTCATAAAAACACATGATATTATTATAAAATTTAAAAATAAATGGCTATGGAGAGTTCCATAAAGCCTCTCTATTCCTCGTAACATCTCTCTATCCTAGAGAGTGTTTTTTCTCATTCTAGATAAAAGTATTTAGCAAACCTAGCAAAAATGATGTGAATAAGTTAATAATATCACTACTCTATGTAAATTTGGGTAAGAATAACATTTCAATACTATCGCTACTTGACATAGCTCATAACAAGTATGATGATGAATATGAACTAGAAACACTACATTTTTAATTTATATTGCATTTCAAAATTTAAATATTTATTGTTTCATAGTATACATGCATATGACCATATGAAAAAAATTGAAAAATTCATCTACAAAATCTTAGATTCAACAAGCTTCCCTTATTAGATTCAAGATCAATAAATTTGACAAATCTATTTGTCAAATTTTGGATTTGAAAAGCTCCCCTTATGGGATCAAAATATAGTAACTACCAATTCAATGTGAGATTAAATAATATCCACTCCCATCTCTTAGTATTCATGTTCATAATTCACCATTCTTCTCGCAGGTATACATGAACTAATGTTCACTATAATGTGCACAATATTCAATGAATCAAAAATTCATAATAAAGTATCATAGAAAGAAAATATAAATACAAAATAATTATAGATGTACCAACATACGTACAATAAAATTCATACAATCATTTCATAATTGTATTAAGTTGCCACTAGCCAAACATAACTAGTATCATATTTCATAGCTTGACCTATTTTTCTATATTTATAGTTAATAATAAATAATGTTAAAATTAACATAACATTAAAATGTTAAGGATCATTCCATCCTAAAAACCTTATAAATAAAACAAACTAGATAATTCCTTCTCACTTACTCAGTTAGTTACACAATAAGTTATAAGTTTATCTCAACCCTTTCTGACTAACAAGATGTTCTACACATCCTATACCCTACTCTCTTTTGGTGAAAGGTACATAAATGTCTCATAAAAACAATGTGTTTTTAATCAAGATACAAATAATATCATTATAATCAAGGGTATATAATAACATAATGATTATACTAGATGGAAAATACTAACAAAAAATATGTATCAATCCATCTAATCATTTAACTTCCATCTCAATAAGAAGTATAAGATGTTATCCCATGAACTCAAGGGAATAAGGTCAAAATAACATTTCAAAAACAAGTTTCCATTGAAGGGAACACTATATCAACATCATGAAAATATGAATCCTCTCGGTAGTATATAATGATGTTAAAGAAGAGTTAAAAAATAACAACTCAACTCCAAACTAACTATGAGAGATAAAAATTATTCACAATATATAAAAATTTAAGGGGGTCAATCCACAAATAAACTCCTAACACATTGGAGTCTTCAATAAAGATATCTACACTCCACTATAAGGAGTATTTCCACTACACTAGGTGGTACTAATCCATAAATGGTATTAAATTTTTTCCCCTTCATAGGATTAGTGTATATAAAATATAAAAATAATGCACATATACATATGTTAGAAGAATGCCATGATTATTAAACACTCACAACAAAAAACATAAATGGTAAAGGTGACTTGATTAACAAGTAAGAGTGTAATCATTATCAAAGTGTTCGATCTAAATGATCAAAAATATGGTAGGAATCTCTTATCCACAACTCATGACCTATACTATATACTCACATACCCAAACTTCCTATATAACCATTAACATTGAGACACTTAATAAACCAACCCTTTAATAACTTTAAGAGGGTATGAATTCTTCTAAAAAACACACTCAATGTACCACACACACTTCACTATTCTCCTTTCTGATAAATAGAAGGATATGAAAATCATAATAGACTCATTAGGTCTTAGAGTTAGAGCCACAAATATGATACCATATGTAACATCCCCATTAGATTCTACCTATAAACACATGAATTGTTTTTATAACTTCTCGACTAGGATCTATCTAGAAATACACACTTCTTTTAATTTAAACACATGTATTATAAACATATTACATAATGAGAATCTAATCAACGATCATATAAAATACTCTAAGCATGATAAATAAAAATGAATCATGATATATCACACATAAATGATCACTATCATCATAAGAAACACATCATAACACACACACACACACACACACACACACACACACACACACACACACACACACACACACAAAAAATTAATTACAATTAGTTAGCCATGAATAATAAATTCTTACAACCACTACCATCAACGTATAATAAACAAGTAATTATAGCTCATCATGATAATATCTGAATATTAAATAAATACAATACAATGTACATATATAAGATACATTGCTCTGTGGAGCATAGTTCTTTAGACTCTAGTATCTACAATAATATAATGTATCATCTCAAAAGTACTACTTATGTGGGCAGGGAGAGCATCATATGAGTGATTTTCCATACTAACCATGGACCAATGATTCCACATACTAATCCTATCAATGAATATCCCTCATTTTATGGATGAGTAGATAGTGATGGTATGAGAATCCAGAGAGACAAGCTATTACTCATATATTGTATGATTTTTAAAACTAAGCATGTGGTGTATCATATAAACATATTCTATTGTAATATATCATAAAAATATGTAAATTATACTCGTGAAATGATAATGTCTCACTAACATTACTTGGACCAAGATTTTAATATTAAATAATGATCTAAGGATCAGTGAATTTTATACACACCACTCGATTGAATTATTTTCATCTAGAATTATGATACTAGTAAGCTAGTGAAGTCCATCTCACTTCTTACTTAGTATCAATAATGCAAGAATTTTTTAACATAATATAACCAATAGATTCATAGAGATAAAAACTAACTAGAAATCATTTCATAAAACATGCTAGGCATATAAATAATAAAAAAACATATATTTATTCCATCAAACATATAAATGAATTTCAAAAATATATCTATCTCATAATCAAAGTATATTAAGCAAAAAAATTCAGATTATACTACCTGAGTATAATATATATTAGAATTCAAACTCTATGTTTTGTAAGTAAAAAATTAATACAATACTCTCTACTAACTGTTATAAAACATGTTATTCTTAGAAATGCCCAATATGTATACAATTAGTCCATCAAACGTATAAATGAATCCAAACATATTAATTATAGTTTTTATCACCCGAGTATAACCTATGTTTAGACTTTAGTTTTCAAATAAAATACACTCTATGACATCCCATAATATCATACTTCATTTTACATGAGAACACTACTCAATCATGAACAATGAGACTTATAATAATGAGAACCAAATGTCTCATAATCATAAATAATAATCAAACAAGTATAGTTTATACCAATCAGGTATAATCTATGTTTAGACTGCATACATATAATTTTCATAAGTAGATAGTAAATTATATGATAAGTAATATTATCATATTCCATTGTCACACTATTTAATTTTATCATCTAGTCATAATTATCATGAAATCATATTCCCTCGTTAAAATAATTTGTTATATTTAGGAGTGTATATACATAAATAAATAGTATCCCATCCATAAAGAAAATATAACTTAGTCTCTACCAATCTATAAATTATAGACATGCATCATGATGTATTTTACATGCTATTTAAGTATAAACATTTATATATATTCATATACATGTATATGTATTGTACACATGTTTTCTCTATTACAGGAATACTTAAATCTAGATGAAGACATATTTCTTATATATACCCTTGTTTATATACACTATATTTTCATTAAATATTGCATACAACTACTCAATAATATTAAAATACTGTAGACATCAACAATAATCTGAAATTATAATTACCATACATGGTTTCCAAATATGCTAAACCCTATGATAATCCATATTATCATAGTATAGTGTTCTTAAGCAAAACTACTAGTTACAATAATCGGTCATAATAAGGTAGTATAAATAAATGAAAGTATGAGATTCTATTGAAGCATTAACTATAATAATTTCAAGAACTTAAGTATCTTAATCCTAATTATGTTTTGTTTGAATGTGATACCTCATTAGTAAGTTTCATCATGTTTTAAGAACTTGTGTAGATTTATAACTATAATCCTACACTTTCAGAGTTCATTACTTAGTTATAAATAAAATTTTCTTTATAGGCATACATCACCATATACCAATATATACTACATATGCATATAATTTTTTATAAATTAATCTACTATAACAATGTTCTATACACATGATTTCTAATGAAAATTAATTACTACATTAAACCCCTATAATCATTTATATTTCCAATAAGGTTTTCATGTTATTTTTCAACAATAATTATACTAGATAGGTTGACTATAATTTGTAAGTATTATACTTGGGAATATTAATAAACCACTCTTTTTAATTAATTTCAAGGTTATTTTTTTTAATTGAAAAATTGCCATTTAGTTATGACTACCAAACATCTGTAGTCTCTTATATCTAGTTAAGCATATTGTCCTGCATCTTACTATAAGATCCAATCCATTACTACCTACTATTATCATATTTGATTCATTATATCTAGTATAATATCTAATAATTTATTATATCAACATTTTAATATATCTAATAGCGCTATGTTTTAATCTTATTACTATTAAGATATAGGGGTTTATTACACAACTTATTATATAACTATATAGCTTCTAAGATATAGACTTATCTAAGGAATGCAATGTTCATTATAGACTTATCAAAATGATAGACAAAGTATGAAATATTTAAATACTAATTTGATTAAGTATTAAAAGTATGAAAGAAATAGTTATACGACAACATTAAATATTAACACATTGATGAATGACTGGCTATATCACATAATTATTTATTATTTTTATTATCATAATCAAATTATTTAATGAATGATTGGATAATCACATAATAAGTATTATAAGGTGTGAAATTATGATAGTTAATATTTAATAATTATAAGTATTTTACACAATGATTTTACTTAATGCCCAACGATTCTTAGTAATTAAATCACCATAAACATACTAGTATTTAATCAAAATAGTACACAAATCAAATGCATGCTAAATACATGCCTATATAGTAGTTAATACTAGCATCTGATCATGGTTTATTGTATGTGAATACAAATATTATTATATGAGATATAGTCCTAAATACATATAGTAATATTGTGTTAAATTAATGTATGCCAATGGTTTGTTTCCTATATAATGTATTTAGATTCTACATTAACAACATTAGTGAAACAATATTTAGCATGAAAGATTGCAAATGTGGGATTTTATAAACCCATATTTATATGCTCACTTCCTCATCTCTTGGCAGATATGAAACCCATTATTATATAGATATAATTTTATGTTTTATTGGCATGTGGTAAGCTTATTTTCTTATCAATCTATATTGTTCATTATAATTTATAGCACTTTATCCTGTAAGTCACTATTTCTGTGAATTTTTCATATAAATGATATCATATAACTTATAGTGCCATGGGATAGTTTTAGTTATATATAGGACTAATTAAATCTATACTTGGGCTTCTAATCATTGATTTCATAGGTTGCCACTTATATAAAATAATTTGTTTCCTATACAAATCAAGTCATTTATTAGCTACTACAGATTACAAAAAGCTCAAAAAATAAAAATAAAATCTAAGAAACCTGTTAAATGGATTACTATAAATGGATTGTTATAAATGGATCATTGTACATCTATCCGTGTCATGGATCACTTTGATTTAGTATAAATAGTTTTGCTTACTTATATCCACTGATGAATAGCCACTTGATTCTTAAGCACTATGTATTTAGTTTGTACCAATTTACAACATATTGATTTAATGATTATTTCTAGGGAATCATTGAAATACTAAATTTGGAGCATGCCCACACTCTATCCACCATGCATATTGCTATGTAGTTTTTATTTGTAGGTAAGGATGTTATATTTTATATTTTTGGTCATATGAGCACATTAGAGTGATATGGCCCACCGGTATCCCATGGATATGATGGTATGATACTACTTACAATGTGGCCTTCCTTTATTGGAAGGAATATTTAGTATAGGCTTACACAAATAGTGTGACACAAGACTTAGAATACTATAGATGATTCCACATGGAGCTACATGATGGGGACATCATTTGGAGGCCTTACATTATATTTCGTACATTACCCATGACAGAGGTAGAGTTGGTAAACATTTAGAGGGAGAGATGGTTGATAGGGAAGAAGACAAAGTATATAGAGTTTTTTCATTTTGGGAGGGTAAGAAGATAGTTTGAACATACTTAGGATATACCATGGTCCTGACAAGTGTATAGATCAGATGATACAAATACTGGACTACCAAAAGTAGATGTCACAAATGTTCTGATAGGGTCTGAGGAGGAGACAATATATGTAAAGATAGATGATGTAGGGTGTACCTTAGTATAGTTAGCATGGTTTTTAGGTAAGTTAGATGTCAAACATAAGAAGGTGGTGTGAGCTTAGTAGGAGGGAGTAGATGATATATAGGCTATAGAGGAGGAAGGAGGAGAGGAGGAGGAGATAGATGTGATAGTTATTATTATTGAGAGGGATACACTAATATTCTAGTGAATTTCATTATAAGGATAGGTGACCATAGTATAGGGGGCACTAACATTAATGTAGATGATCTATATAATGAATTACATACTAAATAATTAGAGTATGACACCCTTAAATTGAGTCATGATCTAGCAGTTAAAGATTCTGATAGATACCATGTAGAGAGGGATAACATATGAAGAGTGGATGGAGGATCCATGAGGTAGATAGTTTTAGGGGGAGCCAGGCTAATGTTAATGCCTAAAAGTGTATCATAGGGGTTTAGAGTGTTTAAGAAACACTTCTCAATTTTATATTCAAATAATACATTACATGAGTTTTAGATTGCAATATTCTTGATATCTTTGGTGGAATAGCAGTAAAGCAAATGAATTATTTCATAATTTTTATAATGGAACTATTTGGTTGTTGGGAGAAACCATGGCATAATAGCTAACTTGTGAAATATGAGGTAATTTGAACCAAGTAAAGTTAATTATGATCAAAACCTAAGTCTATAGTCTAAGATAGCATGGGTAATCACAATAAAAGCTAAACTAAAGTGATTTAATAAAAACAATAGGTAAAAAGAAGGGTAGGGAAGAAAGAAGATGTTCTAATTTTCAATCTAGACATTATGACAAAGCTTAAATTTCATCAAGACATGCACTTAAAACCAATATATGACATGAAATATATAAAGCTCAAATCCTATCATATATTAGACAAACATATGAGGATAGTAGAAAAAATGCATATAAGAACTATATTTAATTTAAATATTTAATCCTACAAGCAAATTACATTAGCACATCTACAAGCAAAGTAGAGAAAATGAAATGAATATAAGATCTTTAAATCAATCTAGCTTAAGCATAAATTGATAACTCTACATTCTAGTGTTCACATCTAAAATCCATGGATATAATTCAAGCTTGAACATCTAAATGGATAGTTGAGAGAGAAACGATAATAGAAAAAACATAAACAAATATTGGATAGTCTTTGAAAAATTCCTTTCTTGTATTAATTGATCAAAGTTTACACCAATTTTTTTACTCAAAACTTCCCTCCCTAGTTATAATTGTCAATACCACTTTTATATAAGAATAAGGAGGTATGTCAATCAATCATGTCAAATGATAATTGTACAAGTGTCTAGGACAAATATCTTTCTATAATGTTTTAGAATTAATGAAAATTTATAAAGGACTGATGCATAAGCAATGCACTTTACAGATTTGAAAATGATTTTACAAAACAATATTCTCTTTTCAAAATAATATACATGTCAAGTTACAAAATAATATTTGAAAATAAACAAATTTGAATTTGGGACTCCCCTATTGTTACATTATTTTGCCTCTACTACAATATCTTCATTGTGTAATGTTGCTCATCAATTAGGTTGAGGTTGACAATGGCTTCAATGAAGATTTCATTTTTGTAATCTACCAATCCCTTGAGATCTTTATCTACCTTGTCTAATGCCTGTTTGATTCTCTTTACATCACTAATCTTATCATCAACTGATAAAATCATGTCCATGATCCTTTTATTTTCTAGACCTATATTTCCTTGGCTTTAATTCCTTACCTCATGCATGAAATGTGTAGATCTTAGCCTAAATTCCTCATATGTGATTAAAATAATTGGTCTAAGTGTTGTAGGATCCTTGATTAGTGACCTCCATATGTGCATCATCATGTCTTCTAACTATTCGAGATCATTGGAAAGATCTCCTACATATTTGCACCTTTTGTTAAAATCTTTAATCTTATCTATCAATATTCCCATGGCCATGTTTAGGTGGGGTAGGAAAACTATCTTAAACCCATGAATTTTATCCTCTGTTAATACATTGATCATGTCCTTCACCTTATTTCTTGAAGATTGCCATTGGCCAACTTGGCCTATAGCTATGGAACTCTACTTGTTCACTACATCTTGCTTAGACCTTGTGACCTTTAAAAAGATGAATAAGTCATGCATAGTGGTCTCAAATTTCTTGATCATGTCTCCTTGTACTCATAGACTTGATTTTTATTATAAGTTATTCTTACAATGGTTCAAGCCCTTGATAATATCTTGTAGTCATTCTAATAATGCCTGGGCTAATTCAAGAAGATCTTCCTAAAAAATTAGATCCTCCCCAAACCTCTATCTTTGTTTTTGAGTCAAACCAGCTAATGGCTCCACTTTTTGATACACAATTTCTTCAACTCCTATCATGATTCTTTTCTCTATCACTCTCTACAAGATAAAAGTTGGATCAAACTTGATTCTAACAGTAGATTGGGCCACATGTGGGATAACAACCTACATTTGTGATGAAGCTGTTGAATCACTTGGTGTGGATGATATTCTTACTTCCTCCTCTTACAAATAAACTATCAATTACTTAAGCTCTTGATATATAAGAATGTTAATAGCCTTCATCATAGCCCAAGGATGATGCATAGTAGGCACTCTCTATAATCTAGGTTCATATAAGAACCATTTCAAAATTGATGGTCCATATAACATGTTCTCTTCATTGAATAGATTGATTTCACTTAAAGGAGTAGTTATAGTCAACTTGGGTCTCTTTAGTTTTTGAATAATAGCCAACTCAATTTTTATTTTGGGAGTGTCAACAGGAACCAAGTTTAAATATTTCCCTTTGTCATCTTTAGTTTCCACAAAACTTGTCTTCTCTTCTTCATCTGAGTTTGTGTATGTCATATAAAATATATTAAATACATACTTAACAAAATATTGAGGATGTATAGCTATCATATGTACCTCTTCTTTTTTTAATCTTGTTCTACTTCTTTGGGAGGTTCATTAGCTGATGAGATGGATGCTATTAAATTTAGCCCTTTCTCCTTAGGCCTATCCTCTATTTATGTCTCTACATGGGCACTGACTGATGGAAGTCTAGAAGATTCACCATTTATTATATGATACTTCCTAGGGTCCAATTACCACATATCATCCACATTTTGATCTCTTTATAATCTAGAGTCATGTCTTATAGTATGTTCCTTCAATATTCTTATCACTTCAAAGTATGTGGATGCTTTAATGTTTTGAAATTAAATTCACTAGATTCATGTTTATAAGGCATATTCAAGATGCATTTGATCTTTAAATTATATTTCACATTCCCATAAGGGTCCTATTACATAAGGTTATCCATCTGTAGGTTGAAATGCAACCTATGTTTTGATGTTGAATATATACTATTCCATTATCTAAATTTAGTCTTGCCAATTGTCATTGAGAAGATGTGAAGAAGTCCCTTTCTTTTAGTTTTACAAAGACCATCAATACCATAGAACAATTGGTAGGTTACCTCTTTCTCAACCAATTTATTAGGAACATGGATAGGTAGCTTGAGATTAGAATTTTGAGTTCCCTAAATCTTGATGATTGTATAATATGCATACAACCATATCTCTCATTGATTCTATGTATTTATTGAATAGAGGGCTTACTCTTGACATGGGTATACTAGTTATAGCTTGAGTCAAGGTTGGATAGACAGAGTCATAGACAAATTGAATGTGATCCCTATATTCATAGATGTACAACTTAGAATAATATTGGGAAACTAATTGGGTTCCATTTGGAGACCATTCCCTCTAATTTGGAATCTTTATTGTTGCACAGAGGGCATCTAAGAGGTAATACATAATGTAAAAATAAATTTTCTTCTTATGCCTAATTGAATAGATTTGTCTACTTAATGAGATAATTATTATCTCACCCAAAGGAGGGATAATCACCCTTTTAATAATAAATTATACCATGGACACCCATACCAGGTCTACATATGTACTGGTTACATTTTCATGCAACTTCAACCTTATCATTATCATTCTAACTCCTAGTCTAAACTGGCTAATATAAATGTTCTTATTTAGGTCTAAAAATACTTTGTTCCCAAAATCTAACCACATGTCAAGGGTGTCCATCAAATTATGTTCTTTAGTCCAATAATTGATAAAGGCTAGGTCAATTTGAGGTTTTGTCAGCTTATAATATGATTCCTATGCAATAGAAAAAATTTAAACCACTTTCCTATGATTATGTTCATTAATTATTGTGCCCTTGTCTATCTTATTTTCTATGAAAATGGGATCAATAATATCGATTTAATAGAATACATCAGGTTTTCCAGTTGCATAATGTATTTCAGCCATTTGGATTACCATAATGTCATCATAGAACCTTTTGGCTAAGATATTCTTATCCTCTTCCATATTTATAGATGACTAGTTCTCGACCCTCCAAAACAATTTTAACTAATTACTATATCATGTGTTCAAGGTAATAATAATGAACTTGATGTCCATGAAAACATGACCTTCAGCATTTATTATAAAATATATTTTGGCATCTTCCTTTTAAACATGATTATGTGTTACCATTGTTATAATCTTGATCAAATTATATATTTGAAGATAATGATCCAATATACTAGGTTCAATTATAGTGGAATTAGATAAAAATTAGAGCAATACATATGCTTAAGACTTTTTTAAAGGTTTATACAAGGATTTAATGGTGGTGGCTAGTTCAAATTATGAGCTTCATGACTTAGATTTTACTTGGATCATTTACTTATAACTCTTGTGTATACAAGTCAATAAGGTCTTTTAATCTGACATGTCTTACTTATGTGGCATCACCATGTCATAGTATTTATTAATTTTCAAAATGTGACTATTTGTCTTTTTGGGACATGTGTCACAACATCATGCTCTCTTGAAGCTTGATTAAACATACTCCATTAATCTTCTATGGGTATTTCTAACCCTATCTTCACCCTAAACCATTTATTCTCATTTTATCTCCATGAGTGTGCCACCTGGTATCTCCGTGGGATTCTACTCATTATAAACACCCTGCATAACTTAATGCCTTGTTTTCATGTGGTAGCCTCTCATTAGATCTAGGTATGTTGAATTATTGACCCATCATTTGTTATAAATTTGAATCTGGGAGATTGAAAGACATTAGTTGATCTCCATTCCATTAATCATGGTTTTGACATGCATCACTACCATGTTCATTCTATCCCTTTCAAAAAGTCTACCTCATCTCTCACCATTGGATCTCCTTTTGCATAGATCAATGTGCTCTATCAATCTTAATCCACTTGATTCTATTATTTGTACATCCATATAAACATGGACATTTGATTTTGGGTTAAGTCACTTAGATCATGACATTTTTCACTCTCAGATTCATCTATAGACATTGAAATATTAACATTGCCCCTTGTTACTATATCTTTGTATTCATTTTCCATGATTGTGACACTTGTCACTGCCACATTTCATCTCAATAGCTTTGAAAAATTAACATGAATGGATGCTTGCATACCATTGATCTCCTTTCTAAGCTCTGATATCTCATCACCTAATGTCCTTACGTTGACTCATTCTTATAAGTAATGAAAATAAACTAAATTAGCGCTGAGGAAATAAACAAGAACTTAGGATTAAATATTTTAGACTAAGATCTTAGTTGTATTAATAAATATAATTAGGACTTAATATAGATATTATACTAAGTTTATAAAATATAATAAACTACCCCCATATTTAGTTAATCCTCACGAATAATAAAATAGACTAGGTGAGGTTTTAGGATATAAAGGATATAACATTAACTTTTAGACTAAGGTCTTAGTTGTATTAATAAATACAATTAGAACTTAGGATAAAGTTTAAGATAGGTCTAAAATGTAAAAATTTCCCACGTAAACATGGATCCTACATTAATTTGAATCTATTTCAAAATGAACTTAGGCTAAAACATAATAGACTAAGGTTTTTTAACATTAGTTAGACATAGATTCAATTAATCGACTAAAAGACCAAAGGTTTAGTCAAGAATGGGTAATTTAACTTATAAAGCATAAAACCTTGAGAAAATTTTCATTTTAATGAAACCCTATTAAACCTACAACATGGAAACAAAGATCAACATCAGCAATATTAGATAAAGTCAAACAAAGATAAATGCTAACATGTCAAATGTAAACATGATGAGAACCATGATATTAAAATAATACATTTTGGTTAAGTGGGATATTCAATTTGAAGCAGAAATTTGTAGAATTTGAACAAGGTTCCTCATTTTTAAAAAATGGGGGTATGCTGACCTTAAAAAATGGTGAATTCTAAGGGAAACATTTCAAAATGTTAGAACTCAGAGACTCTTAGTTTACACTAATAACAAGACCAATCATTCCATATGATCAAGTGCAATCATTAAGATGCATTTATGATTAAAATAAGTCTTACACATGTAGAATTAGGCTCAAACATCAAAACCTAATCATGTTGTGTGTGTACTTTGATTCCTTAAATGATTAACATGGGATTTAGAGAATAACTTCAAGACTTCATGACCTTAATCACTAATATTGAATTGCAACATATTTAGATCTTATTTAAGAATCATGATTTTCGAATAGGGAAGGCTTGGGCATTACTCTATTTCTATCCAAGTGTCCATAGCCTAGATAGAGATACATTTGGCTCCATTGAAGGCCTTACTCCATTACTAGCTATGCATCCATAGCTCTGATGGAGGTTACTAGAATCACCTTTTCTTTATACGCTTTCAAATTTTCAATAAGTTTCTTATTTTTTGTATTATCAAGTATATTTAGCTTTCAAAAAAGGATAGGAACCATAATTAGCCAAGTTTTGGGATTTGCTCAAATGATTTTTCTTCAGACAATCATCCTTGGATATAAACTTCATCCTAAGCAATATTATTTCTTAAGTGCTAACATGAGTTTTTTCTAATGCTTCACACTGTCCTTCAACATATGTAATCCTTATTAGAGACATATTTAGATTCAAACATGGTTTAATATTTTATGGAATAATTAACTTAGATATCAATCCTCACGAATTTCCCACAATCATAACATCAAAATCAAATCCACATAATCCATAATCAACCAATGTCTAAGGTTCACACCTATATTATTGATTTGAGGGGTTTTATTGACCTATTAGGATGGATTTGATTAGAGGGATATCTTGAGAAATAATTATTGAAAGAAAGAAATAAGGTACAAAAAAGAAAAAAAATCAAAACAAATATTTAAAAACTTTATACACAATTTTTTTTTAACTTTTATTGATTACTGATGCTTTGTATCTTGTAAGAACCCATCGAGTCTTAATCTCTTTGAGTGCATGCCTTAAGGGGTACACTAGGAAAGAGGTGGGAATAACATTGGTGCTTTGTAAGATTATTCTCCATTTTCCACTTTCTATATACACACTTTTATCTTTAAACCATTCACCCTAAGCTTATTATTCTCTATTGTGCCCATTCCAATCATTTTTCACATTTGTGTCCTCCTTGTTCTTGTCTTGACCCCCTTTCACTAGTTCATTATATTAGGTTGAATAGCTTGAACCTATATAATTTTTAACCTTTGATTACTATATAGGTTTGACTAAGTTGACCCTATACTATTTAGGGGTATTTTTCATTAGGATATTTTTTAATCCCTTTATCGACCTAGCTTTGGACCTAGTGAATTATCTCTAAAAAACATACATGGTTGACTAGGTCGACCCTATATAGTAAACATATTCAGAAGGATTTAGGGAAAAATATACCTATGTATACATGTTCATTTATAACCTTTTTTAAGAAGATAAATGAAGAATAATAAGTGTGAACAAACATCTACTTATTGACCATTCTACTTGAGTAATAAAGCTTAGGCTTCCATAATTTATTTAAAGATACAAATCTTGTCTTATGGAGAAGTATTTTGGGTGCATAGATATGTTGTGTAGCCTAGAGATAATTTGTCTTTGTTATCCTTACATATCATCATAATATCTTATGAATCACCTTGGCCAAGGGAGAGATTGAGGCTTTATGGGTTCATCTTCAAGATAAGTCTTCCTAACTTTATTTCTCTTTTATAAGAGTAGATCTATAATGCAGTTGTACTTCTCTCCCATGCATCAGGAGTCCATATAGATTTATGTGAGTATATGTATTCTATCCATGTTTCGTTTATTTTGTTTTTTTTCTAAGCCCCACTTTGTGCCACAATATTTGGTGTGAATTAGATTATATTTACTTTCTTGTTTATTAGAATAGAATGAACATTAAAGCTAGGACTCTTTTAGGTTTGTTTCATGATTATGTTATACTATAAGCTTTGTAACCATTCCTATCATGATGTATCATGATAAGTGATCCCCTAATATGTTCTAATGGATCCCTATATTATTCATGCCTCAACTTAACAAATGTATTCTTAATTGGAAGTGTAGGTATTCTCTATCTTCTTTGAACTAGGATTGATTTACAGACATGATGCATTTTTGGTTGCATACATTCTGGTGAACCTGATGTGAGCTAACCCTTGTAGGATTTTTTCACTTATTTTATTATTTTATCATAATTTTTATCATATATTTGTCATATTGGGTTAACTACATTAACCTAGTTCTAACTTATATGCATAGATTAAACACACAGTCACATCAAGACAACTATTTTTTATTTATGTAGGTTTTCCAGAATTCTAGTTCTTATACAACGTTCGACATCCAATTCAACATACTAGTTTGACCTAATTTACCTTATACATTTTTATACAACTTTATTTAGAATAATATGTTGACCTAGTCAGCCCTGTATACTATAGGAACTTAACAAGAAGTTTATGTAAAGCTTGATAAACCTAGTCAACTAAGTTAGAAGATTTATCAAGAATATATCAAGTTTCTTGAATAAAAAACTTCATTCTCTACATCTCTGATCCACCAAGATTCCTTTATATCTCTTTGTCTCTTTATTTATAGTCTTTCCTTTTACATTTTGCATTATTTAAAATTACCTCTACATAGTTAATTGGTTTGACCCTGTCGACCCAGTTCTATGTTAAAGGTGATATCTAGATAACTGGGTCAATTCTACTGACCCTGTTCATTTTCAGACCTTGCTTCCATAGTATAGGATTGACCATTTTATATATTTTGTGCATATATTATTTAATATATCAACATTTCACCTTGTTTCAAGGTTGGAATAACCTTATATGTTAGTAATTAATTCACACTTTCATTTCTTATTGCTTACATGCTTAGAATAGATCACATATCTTAATTAGGTGATTTTAAATTAATCATTTAGTTTCACTATTTTATATTTTGTGCACACATGATAAAATCACAAAATCTAAATAATAATTTTAACATTTGAGTACTAAAGGCCAACCTACATAGATTTTATCACCAAGGGGGAAGTTAACTTGATGTTTTAGTCAAGTATAAATCATGGTTAATGGTATATTTTGGCTAATCACCTGACACACTTATTATTGTGGTGCGTGAATTGAGGGGGTAGGCCCTAATACCAAGCCTAGATCATTACCAATATAGTCCCTTTCATCCCAAACTACCTGAAACCATCCTTATATTACTTTCTAGTTCATTGCTTATAGACAACTTCCCATCACATTTAAAATCATATCTTAATAATCTAATAAATATTTAGGCTAACCAATTAATTATC
Organism: Torreya grandis; assembly: GCA_037957365.1. Classification (NCBI taxonomy): domain Eukaryota; kingdom Viridiplantae; phylum Streptophyta; class Pinopsida; order Cupressales; family Taxaceae; genus Torreya; species Torreya grandis. Next base: position 137,035 of record JARHVA010010460.1, on the reverse strand, counting down.
CATTTAATTTCCAAGTTCATTTCTTACTCTTTGCTCAATTATATTTTTTATTGTAAAAAATTTCATTAGCTAGTGGTGGTGTAAGGATTTGTGTTGTGTGCCTCAATTGGTTCAACCTCACTAATCCAATTGATTGTTTATTTCTTTTCATTTTTTATTTAAAAATTACTTGAATGGTTTTTCCTATTTAAGCCTACTGGGTTGACACTACTGACCTTATACATGTTTTTGCCTATTGGGTTGACACTGCTAACCCTTTACATTTTTTTTCAGCCCATTGGGTTAACACTACTAACCCTATACATATTTTAGCCTATTGGGTCAACACTGCCAACCCTACACATTTTTTAAACCTACTAGGTTAATAGTGTCAACCCTATACATTTTTCATCCTATTGGATTGACACTACATACCTTGTACATTTCACTCTAGGTTGATTTTATCCCTCTTTTGGTCAATTTTATCCCTTTTTTTCTTCCTAGCCTTCTGATATACACTCTTGCTTAGAATCATGAATCCTCTTATCAAATTATTTCTTGATAGTATCAACCCACTACAAATATACATGATTTATTCTCTCTTACCCCACTTGTCCACCATATAAGACAACTTTTTATGGTTCAACTCTTCATCAAAATCTTTTCAATATCAATCTGTGCCATACCATATAGTGGATCCAGAGAATACTATTAGACAAATCCGAAACCATGACAATCATATAACTTCTACCTCTTTTACACCTTTGAAACTTGGAATTCATAAACTTGTCAATTCATGTAAATTAAATATTATAACTGCACATTATGTTTCACCCCTTACAACCAATGTTCACAATCATCTTACTACACCCATAAAAATAGAACCTAGTATTATTACTTCATAAATTAACATGGTCAAACCCACTCAAATTGATAATCTAGATGGTTCCCAAATATTGAAAAACCTTGATTATTATACTATTTACACTCATACCATCAATGGTGGCTTTACCAATATTTCTTCTTCTTATGCCACACGCAAGATAACTAATACCAATGTTGGTAATCCTCCTTCTATCAACACCAATACCCCTCATACAAACACAAACCCACCTATTGATACAATTCAACTTCTTACACATGTATTTCAACAAATGAGCATCATGCAAAGAACCAATCCATATCAAATGCTAAACATGCAATAATATTTATTAAACATGACTAGTCAACCACCTCAAGTCATCATGTCTACACCAAATTCAAAATTTTTCCCTCCTCTTAGAGATGTCAATGAGAATATCATCCCTCAAACTCTAATAAATAACAAAATGCTTCAACATCTTCAAAATGAACCTTTAGCCCCATTCATTACATCCATAGATATTGGAAATATTTCTCCAACTATCACATATAATGGGACTAAATACCCTACTATATTTTTTAAGTCTTTTGGTAATATGTATAAGGAATGGGTCTAAACTAAAAAATTTGATACCACCAATATCTTAGCCAAAACCTTTGTTTGTGATGCACTTTAATGGTATAACCAACTTCCTAAACATTCCATCTTATAACCAAAATATTTAGTCAATATTGTAGTGAAGGAATTCCAACATGATGACCTTCTTGAAAATTACCTTAGTCATTTCATCAATGCCGAGTAACTTCCTTATGAATATACTCATATTTTCATCAAACAATGGAAATATCTAGATTATAAATTGAACCATAAAATTAATGAGGATACTCTTTTAAAACTATTTGTTACTACTCTTAAACCTCCCCTTCAATACAAAGTTTGAATATTTTCCCCTAAAGAAAAAGGTAAGACTTTCTTATGACTCAATTTGAACCATATCAAACAACTACACAAGCAACTTTCCAATAATTCTCTCATAACATTGATTCATCCAAGCCTCCCAAAACTCAAAGTGGAGCATCCAATTCAACTAGTCTTAACCCAACCCACCCTCCCTTGAGTCTAGAAGAACTTAAGTAAAAATTTCCACCCTTTAATCCAATGATCTTTGATCCTTTCAAACTTCCTCCAAAATGGTATAGTCTTGATAAATTTTGTTGGTGGCATGATACTATAGGTCATTATCATGAGTCTTGTCATGATCTTCATCGATTTATTATTTCTTCCTTTCTTGGTCCACATTTCAATCTTCATACTCTAACAAAATAATGTTATCAAGACTATCTTCAAGCTTCTCAATTTCAATACCAAGAAGCATAATGAAATCAACAACTAGCTAATAAAAAAAAAATCCCATATTCATACCTCATTTGCTAATTTTTTTCAAACCATAATTGATCCTTTTTCCTACACCAATAAGGAAAGGAGAGATAACATGAACAAATTTAAACATATCATTGCATCCATTGAACCTCAACCTCTTAGGTCACATAAACCAAAAGAGTACCTAGTTTAAATGCCTACTCCAATGCATATCATACATGTTCCTCCTTTACCTTCTTTACCTATTCATACATATCCTGCACATCATATGTCACATTAACCATCCTTAAAATATAACAAACCAAAACATTTTCCTATCTCCAAATGCACCTACCAACCCAATGCAAACCATTTTAATAGTTCAATTTTACCTCACTCTACCTCACATTTTGGGGCATATTGGGAATCCCATCAACATGTCCCTACAGACTTTGGGTCATTTTATGATGCCCATACCTACAACTAATTACCCATTGGGGCATATTACGATGCCCATTCTTAATCTACAATACATAATAACAAACAAGTTCAACTTCAAGAAACTTTTGAGACTTATAGACTTATCTTTCACACGATCATCTTTGATACAAACATTAGCATGGTTCTTAGTTTTTATTTTTGTTTCATGTTTTTATGCACTTTATTTCTTTTACTTTCACTTTATAAGCATCATTATCTTCCTTTATGTTTTTTGCATTTATTACACATTACATTTGGCATTTTCTTTCACTTTTGTCCTCATATATTTATTTTATTTTTGACTTTTTATGTTAATTTTTTCTTTTGTAGCTTTATGATTATTTTTTCCTTTATTTATAATTCTCCCCATTTGGGTTTCTCTTTTGTAGTCTTTTAGTATCAGACGATGGATAGGACCTATTCCTCCTCACAAAATACCACCTTTTGTTCTTTCATCATTTTATTGTTTCACATGTTTATTTTTTGGCACCCTCATGGGTTTTTATTTTATGAGTTGCAGTATAAGACCATGGATAGGACCTAGACCTCCTCATAAAATTACTATCTTGTCAGTCCTTTTCTAAAAAATTCTTTTGATTCTTATTTTCAACTTTAGATTTTGCTTCTTTTAATAGACGAAATTTGTTCATAACAATCTCTGTTATAATTTTTTTTCCTCTATTTCACTCATTATTTAGATAAGAGTTCACTCATTTGCTATCATTGTATCCCTTTTTTACCCTTAGTCATATTTTTTAAATTTGAAGTAATTTACAATATTCCATGTGTCATTCCTCTATATTTCCCCTTTTTTCACTCCACATTGGATACAATAAGGTTGAAGTCCAGATGAAAGTTTTATTTCAGCTATATTTATGAGACTCTTAGACTCCATAATATTTGAAGTTTCTTCCCCTTAGAAACCAAATCCCAAGTATTCAAATGAAAGTCATCTTTAACACTCATGTTTGTTTTTCAAAATTTGTATTGAGGAGTAATAGACAAATCCATCAAGAAAGTTAAAAGATAAATCATTTGAATCAAAAGGTAACGATATCTAAAAATCAACATAAAAATATCAAAAATTTATCATCACACCAAAATACATGATTCCAAGCACATCTCTTATCTCTAATCAAAGCTCAAAATCCACATTTTGCCTCACATAGAGCTGAGGTCCTTTGGAGTGTGGTAGGCAAATAGATTGGAATAAGAGAATTCAACAAACTCTATGGTGCTACATAATTTCTCATGTAAGTACCCAATATTGATAGTAGATTGATGGCTCTATAAGGGATCCAGAGGAACGACAAACACATTGTGAGAAGGTAGGCTTATTTTACTTTTCATGCATATAGCCTTCATGGGATGATCTATATACTTCATTCCTTGACCTAAGACTTGTGTGGCTAAGAGAAATTCTTCACAGTCCTTAAGGTCAAAAGTCCTCTTGTTTTAAAAAACCTAATTTGAATGTCTTGACTTCAATAAAAATTTCATCTACCTTGGTTTTTCCTTCATTATCCCCTCCACCCATTTCATTTCCCTCATTAACATGAAAATTACGATTTCAAATTTGTTTTCCCTCTTTTGTTATTCCTTCTTATTCACTTCTTAAAAACATGTTAGCATTACTCATTTTTATTTTTATCTATCCTTAGATCAAAATAACATGCTTGATCAACTATGGATTGCACTCTTACACCATTTATTTATCACACCATATCTTGTCATATTAGTCATGTCACTAGGTGGTTGTGTTTTATTACATTGTATCTTAGAATAACCACTAAGTTTTAGTTTTCATCCTTTAGAGATTTTAATTTTTGTTTCTTCATCATTTTATTGTTTGATTTTTATGGTCTTAACTTATCTTGTATATAAAATTTACCTTTATTAAATGTTTCTCTTTATGTGTGCCTTCATGTTTGTCTCACATCTTCAATTACACTTAATTTTTATTCTTTTATGTTTTTATATTTGCCTATCTGACATGATCTTACTTTTCAATTTCGTACCTATCTTTGTTCAAGTTTTCTCTCATTCATATTTCATTTATCATTCATGTTTTACATGCTTCCCAACATGATTTAGTATGTTCTACATTCCTTTTTGGCATTTATGTTTTACATACTTTCCAATATGATTTATTGTGTTCTAAAATCATTTTTCATTCATTTACCATCATTTGTCATTCTTTTTCCATCATTTTATCATTCATTTGCATTCAATATTCTAGCCTTGCCTTAACAATCCTGATTTTCCAATTTTTTCTAATACCCTCATGGCTCTACTAACTCAATTAGTTTTACACTACTATATCCCTATCTTCCAAAACTTATGATTTTTGGCTATTTTTTGAACTAACTTGTACAATTTCACCTAGTTTTCTTCACGTTAAACACCTTCACATCTCTTACAGTTTGTTTCTTTATCTACAACACTAAGGTAAAAATAGGTATGTGTTTTTCAATTGTGTCCTTTCATTTATCTTATTTGCTACTTACTAGATTTTACTTAGCATCAACATTATGTTATCATGTTGTATCCTGAAGCACCATCCCATGTTTAACTTATGTGATACATGATGAGCTTTGAGTGGGGCATATGTATAAACATAATATTTTTTAATTTTATTGATTACTGACACTTTGTATCTTGCAAGAACCCATCGAGTCTCAATTTTTTTGAGTTCATGCCTTAAGGGGTACATCAAAAAAGAGTTGGGTAGACCATTGGTACTTCATAATATTGTTTTCCCTTTTGACACTTGTCATCTACACATTTGTCTCCTAAAATAATTTAGCCTAAGATTATTCTTCTCTATTGTACCAATTCTAAATATTTGTCATCTTTATCTTCTTTATTCCTAACTTAAACCCATTTCATCAATTAACTATACTAGGTCTACTAGGTTGAACCTATATAGTTTTTAGCCTCTAATTACTATACAGGATCGACCTAGATATTGTTTAATGGTTTTTTCATTAGGTGTTTTGTTATCCCTTCAGTTGACCTAGCTTGGGACCTAGTGAATAATCTATCAAAAATATATAGAGTCAACTAGGTTGAATATATATATCTGACATATTTGGAAGGATTTATTGAAAGATCTACTTATATATACAATTTTATTACCAACCATTTTTAAGAAGAGAAGTGAAGAATATTAATTAAAAATGAACATTTTCTTATTGGCAATTCTACTTGAAGAATAAAGCTTAGGGTTTCATACCCTCTTTATAGATACAGATCATGTCTTGTGGAGAAGTATTTTAGATGGATAGATAGGTTGTGTAACCTAGAGATAAGTTGTATTTGTTATCCTTACATACCACAATAATCTCTTGTGAATCACCTTGGCCAAGGGATAGATCGAGGCTCAATGGGTTTGTCTTCAAGATATGTATTCCTAACATTATTTATCATTTGTAAGAGTAGATAAATAGTGTCATTGTGCTTCTCTCCTGTGCACTAGGATTCCATGTACATTGATGTGAGTATGTCCTCTATGCATGTTTAGTTTAGTTTAATTTATTTCTAACCCCCATTTTTTACCACAAGCTTTGGTATGCACTAGATTAGGTTTACTTTCCTATTTATTAAACTAGAGTGAACATTAAACCTATGACTCTTTTAGGGGTTTTACATAATTATTTTAGAACGTGGGCTTTCAAACCCTTCCTATCATGGTGTATTGTGATAAGTGTTACCATAATCGGGTCTAGAAGATCCCCATATTGGTCATGCCCCTACTTAACAAATGCAGTTTCAATGGGAAGTGCAGGTATGCTCTATCTTCTTTGAGCCTATATTGATTTATAGACATGATGCATTTCTAATTGCATACACAAACATTATTTACAAATAAGTAATAATAAATGATATGAAAAAACCTATTCTAGGCCTACCTACACTAATCATAACTAGTCTTGCATGTCACTCCATGAAGACTTTAAGTGGTATAGTAGAGAATTAGTGCTTGAGGTATTATCCATTTATTGGTAAAGTAAACTCTACTCCTTGCATGTCTTTGAACTTGAAGGTGTTATACCCTAGTGTCTCAAAAAATTTATATGGACCAATACACAAAGGAGTGAACTTCCCATGCTTTCCTTTTGGTTCTGATGATTTGTCCCAAAGGAGGACAAGGTCTCCTTGCCTAAATACCTTAATATTTAAATGATTATCAAACCATATCTTAACTATGGTTTGATGTCTATTGAAGTTGGAAAAATCTTCTTCTCTTTCATCCTCCATTTGAATGATGCCAAGTAGTCTTGAATTGGCAAATTCTTGGTCCTCATCCATATACTCTTGCATGAACTTTTAGGTTGGTAGCTTGAGACTAATGGGGATTATTGGCTATTGTATTTATACTAGTAATAATGGTGATGCTTGGAGTGCTTGATTTACTCTTTTTTTTTCTTCCCACATAACATATTTAAGCAATTTATCCCATGTCCTTGGTTTTTATGTTGCATACTTTTTGTTTACCTTCATTAAGTTCTTATTTGTTGATTATAAGACTCCATTACCTTAAAGGTAATGATTTGGTGAGAACTTGAGAATTTTTTTGTTATCATAGGCCCACTTAATCATCTTAATGGATATAAAGTTTGATCCATTATCATAGACTAGAGATGTTGGTGTCTCAAATCTAATGCATATTTTCTCTTCCAAGAACTTGATCACATCTTCAGTTCTACATTGTTTGGTTCCCATTGCCTCTATTCATCTTTTACGGTAATCAGTAGTAGTGAGAACATATTTTTTTCCGTCTAAAGAATTGGTGTTGATGACCTCTACAAATTTTAATGCCAATTGAGTGAAATGTTTATCTATAATTACTGGCTTTAATGGCATGGCTACTTTTGTCTCCTTGGTGTTGAAGATCTAACATTGATGACACTCTCTAACATGTTTGTGAGCATATTTGAATATTTTAGGCCAATAATACCCTGACCTCAAGATCTTATGATTTTTTATTTTCCTATAGGGGTGTCCACTTTTATTTCATGAAAAGTACTTAGGATCTCAGTTTATTTTTACTTTGAAACATATCTTAAGTATATATTTTCATAATTATTCCTAAAAAGTACTCTATCTTTGATCAAGAAATGTACTTCCTTGAGCCTCATATCTATTTTTTGCTTTATGATAATACCTACAAGATAAGAACCATTGATTATAATATGAACAATATCATTGATCCAAACCTCAAAAGCTTTGGTTGAAAGATAATTCAAGAAACAAGAATAACACAATTCAAAATAATGTTATCTCTGAGAAGAAATGTTTTATTGATCAAATTTGCAGACCCAAACATATGCATATCTCAGAGAAGAGATGTCTAATTTCCATTTCAGGTTACATCTTAATTTATACATGTTTTGAAGGTGGGATGAGGATGTGTAAGGTCACTAATCTCAAGGGAGATCGAGTGGTTTGACTTCCATGATTTACAACAATATAGAATTTGAGGAATTACTATTTTTAGAAGCTTACTAATTTTAGACTGCACTACTAAAATTTAAATTTGTGGCCCTTACATTGGGTTCTCAAGGGTCAAAATTCATAAAGTGGATCTCTATTCCATCTCACAACATTACCCTCATTATTATCTTTTAAATGGTTTAAACGGTGAGTCAATTAAAGCTACGGTGAAAAAGTTATGGCTCCTAGAAGTTCTATCATCAATTGGGGTGGACCTGTCACCTGAATTATTGCCTGAATTATTGCTTGGATCATTCCTACCTCTTTGAGAAGAAATGGTCCCCATTGAATCAATATTTTTCATTAAGTGTGGCAATTGTATTTTGATTTGATTCTTGATGCATACTTGAAATGGACTATGCTTCATGGAACTGTGTAGGGCTTGATTATTCATCATTCTTATCTAACCATCAGTCTATGGATGAAAGGCCATGAAATTATTCATCTTGGTATCTATTTGCTTTTGTTGTTGTGTTTTTTGTGTAGTTAGGGATGAAACATTGGCCCTTTTAGATTCGTGTGGCTTGACCACCATGAGAACAAATTTCTTAGCACTAATCAGAGAGACAGATGTAGAAGGTGGTACCTCTGGTACCTTGTAGTGCCATTTTCCAAGAGTGAGAGTGATCCTCTGAGTTCTTGATTCATAGATGCCATGTCGATCATACATGAATGGATAACAAAAGAGTATATCACAAACATCTAGATTGACCACATAACATAGGACCTCATCTTGGAAAGGTTTTATTGCATATAAGAGAAGACATTGGTGGGTGACACAAAGGTTTCTCTATAGAATCAACCATCCAATATTATATGGGTTTGGGTGAGGCTTCATGGATAGATTTAGGCTTTTCACAACATTAGCAGAGATTAAATTCTTTTGACTTTCACTATCAAGAATTAAATGCAGAGGCTTACCTTTCATCCATAATTTAGAGTGGAATGACCTTTCCTTATCATCTAGCCTCTCCTCATGGGTCTGTGATGAAGCAAAAATGGCTTTAAGCTCAACATCTATAATCTATTCTTTAACTTCTTCAACTGTAGGGTCTGTAAGAGATAGAGTGGTGGTTGTTGAGAATTGTGACTCAAAAAGCAGGGACTTGATGGCTCAACATTCATTTTTGGAGTGAGTTCTAGATTTGTGATAATCACACTTCCCTATCTTTCCTTCCTTTTGCTTCCAATTTTGGCCTCATGTTTGACCTTCTTTATCACTTTTCAATTTTGGAGGTTGACTCTTCATATTCATTCTTCCATGCTTCTTTTCAATCTTCACTACAAACTTAAGAGTTCCATTTCCAAATTGAAGAGTTGCGTTTCTCCCTGTATGTACCATTGTAGTCCGCAATGATATTTGAGAACCTTATGTTTCTCACTTTCTTGGATGCCTAATCTCATAGATAGAGAATGAAAAATATCAATGTAATCTTGAATAGACTGTTCCTTACCTTGGTGAATTTGTTTCCACTTTATATACAAATCATCATATGCTCCAATGGGGTATTATTCTCCCTTTACAACTTCTATGAAATCATCCTAGGTAGGCTCCACCTCAAGGCCAATATCATTTGCACTGAATCTCTTTTTCTAGACTTCCCACCATTTTTTGATAGGTAATGATTCTTTCAAAAGAGAAAAGGTGATATTCTCTTTATTGGTGAATTTATTTATAGAAAAATAAGATGAAAATTGATCTAACCAATTTTCTACTGCATCAACATTGATTTTGTCTTCAAATGTAGGGATATCAAAATTCACCTGAACCTTGAAGGGTGTTGGGGCACTGATAGGATGTAGGGTTGTAGAAGAGGAACCAAAATTTCCCATCAAGATTTGTTGGATAATTTGAGTGAGTTTTTGTAGCATTTGCACTTGCTACTATTGGAGGGCTTCATTCACCATTTCCTTGAAAGGATCGTATGTCTCAATGTTGTCAACCATTTGAAGTCATTTAGAGTGAATAGGTGGATAGTCTATTGGTTCTATTTTCCACCCAAGCTTCTTGTAATCTGACCCCATCCTCAAGATCACACACTCTAAAGACAAACCACTATGATACCACTGATCCAAAACTCAAAAGCTTTGGTTGAAAGATAATTCAAGAAATAAGAATAACATAATTCAAAATAATGTTATCTCTGAGAAGAGATGTTTTATTGATCAAATTTGTAGACCCAAACATATGCCTATCTCTAAGAAGAGATGCCTGATTTCCATTTCAAGTAACATCTTAATTTATACATGTTTTTAAGGTGGGAGGAGGATGTGGAAGGTCACCAATCCTTAGGGAGATCGATTGGTTAAAATTTCATGATTTACAACAATACAAAATTTGATAAATTACTAATTTTAGAAACTTACTATTTTACACTACAATACTAAAATTTAAATGTGGTGACCTTACATTGGGTTTTATAGGGTCATAATTCATTAAGTAGAGCTTAATGCCATCTCACAATGTTCCCCTCATTATTAGCTTTCCAATGGTTCAAACGATGAGTCAATTGAAGCTACAGTGCAAAAGTTATGGCTCCCAGAAGTTCCATCATTAATTGGGGTGGACCCATCACCTGAATTGTTGCTTGAATGATTGCCCAGATCATTCCTTCCTCCTTGAGAATCAATGGTCCCCATTGGATAAAGATTTTTTATCAAGTGTGGAAATTGTATTTATATTTTATTCTCGATGCATACTTGAATGGACTGGGCTTTATGGAACTATATACGGCTTGATTATTCCCCATTTCTATCTGACCATCAGTTTGTGGATGAAAGGCCATGAAATTCTTTAGCTTGGTATCTATTTGCTTCTGTTGTTGTGTTGTTTGTGTAGTTAAGGCTGCAACATCAGCCCTTTTAGATTCTTGTGGCTTGACCACCATGAGAATAAATTTCTTGGCACTAATTAGAGAGACAGATGTAGAAGGTGGTACCTTTGGTACCCTATAGCACCGTGTTCTAAGAGTGAGAGTGATCCTTTGATTTCTTGATTCATAGATGCCATATCGATCATACATGAATGGTTTACCAAAGAGTATATCACAAACATCTAGATTGAACACATCACATAAGTCCTCATCTTGGAAAGGTTTTGTTGCATATGAGAGAAGACATTGGTGGGTGACACAGAGGTTTCTCCCTAGACTCAACCATCCAATAATATATGGCTTTGGGTGAGGCTTCATGGACATATTTAGGCTTTTCACAACATTAGCAAAGATTAAATTCTTTTGACTTCCACTATCAAGAGTGAAATGTGGAGGCTTACCTTTCACCCATAATTTAGAGTGAAATAACCTTTCCTTGTCATCTAGGCTCTCCTTGTGGGTCTCTAATGAAGAAAAAATGGCTTCAAGCTTAGCATCTATAATCTCTTCTTCAACCTCTTCAACTATAGGGTCTATATGAGGTAGAGCAGTGGATGTTGAGAATTGTGACTCAAAAAGTAGGGACTTGATGGCTTGACATTCTTCTTTGGAGTGAGTTCCAAATTTGTGATAATCACACCACTTTCAAGTCTTTTCTTTGTTTTACTTCCAATTTTGTCCTCGTGTTTGACCTTCTTTATCACTTTTCCATTTTGAAAGTTAACTCTTCGTATTCAATCCTCCATGCTTTTGTTCAATCTTCACTGTGAACTTGTATGCCTTACCAAGGGTTTCCAAATTGAAGAGTTCCATTTCTCCCCATATGTACCATTGTAGTCTACCATGATATTTGGGAACCTTGTGTTTCACACTTTATTGGATGCCTTATCTCACATATAGAGAATGAAAAATATTAGTGTAATCTTAAACAGACTATTCCTTACCTTGGTGAAGTTGTTGTCACTCTATATATAGATCATCATATGCTCCAATGGGGTAGTGTTCTTCCTTTACAACTTCTATGAAATCATCCTAGGTAGGATCCACCTCAAGGCCAATATCATCTGCACTGAATCCCTTTTTGTATACTTCCCACCAATTTTTGGTAGGCAATGATGCTTTCGAAAGAGCAAAGGTGATCTTCTCTTTATTGGTGAATTTATTTATAGAAAAATAAGATGACAATTGATCCAACCAATTGTCTACTGCATTAGCATTGATTTTGCCTTCAAATGTAGGTATATCAAAATTCACCTAAAACTTGAAGGGTGTTGGGGCACTGAAAGGATGTGGGGGTGTAGATGAGGAGCCAAAATTTCCCATCGAGATTTATTGGAGAATTTGAGCAAATTATTGTAGCATCTATGCTTCTTGATGTTAGAGGGCTTCATTCACCATTTCCTTGAAAGTATTAGATGTCTCAGTGTTGTTTGCCATTTGAAGTCATTTGGACCGAATAGGTGGATAGCCTGTTGGTTTTATTTTCCACCCAAGCTTCCTATAATCTGACCTTGTCTTCGAGATTATACACTCTAAAGACAAACCACTCTGATACCATTGATCCAAAACTCCAAAGCTTTGGTTGAAATATAATTCAAGAAATAAGAATAACACAATTCAAAATAATTTTATCTCTAAGAAGAGATGTTTGATTGATCAAATTTGTAGACCCAAACATATGCCTATCTCTAAGAAGAGATGTCTGATTTCCATTTCAAGTTACATCTTAATTTATACATGTTTTGAAGGTGGGAGGAAGATGTGGAAGGTCACCAATCTCGAGGGAGATCAAGTGGTTTGACTTCCATGATTTACAACAATACATAATTCAAGGAGTTACTATTTTTAGAAACTTACTATTTTTAGATGGCACTACTAAAATTTAAATTAGGGGCCCTTCCATTGGGTTTTCAAGGGTCAAAATTCATTGAGCAGAGCTCAATGTCATCTCACAATGTTCCCCTCATTATTAGCTATCCAATAGTTCAAACGGTGAGTCAATTGATACAGTGTAAAATTTATGGCTCTCGAAAGTTTCATCATCAATTGGGTTGGACTTGTCACTTGAATTGTTGCCTAAATTGTTGCCCAGATCAATCATCATACTAGTCATTTATTTGAAAATGTTGTTGGTCTACTTTCATGACATTCACTTTAGGATTGGTGTTAACAATTAATTGAATCAATCCTTGACACCTTACCAACATGGTAGTTTGCATCTAAAGATCATACTCTTGGGGAATAGACATCCATTTGCCTGTTATCTCTCCCAAATCACATTGAATAAGTGTAATTTTAGTGGTAAGGTCTTGTAATATTGCATGAAATTTATTCCTACGAATATAGTGCCTAAACTTTATAATAACCTTAACTAAAACCAATGATTATTTGTCAATCAAGCAATAATTTAACTCAACATTGTTAAAATTAGTACTCATAAATGTAATAAGGTGATCACACTTATCTATTTTTTGAGTTAAAATAATAGCTATTGTATGATCATAAGTAAAATAATAGAGAGAAATATTTTGTGAAATCAGGACTGATCAAAAATGGTTCCTATCTAATTCCTTATTTAATGTCCTTAAAGGATTTCCTTGTCTCTTCATTCCATATTATTTTATCATCCTTATTCAATATTTCATTTAGTGGTCTCATAATTTTTACAAAAATAGAAATAAACATTCTAACAAAATTAATTTTCCCAAAGAAAGATTTTAATTATTTTCTACTGTTAGGGGGTTATTTTTTAGATATGGCATAAATTATTAAAGTGTCTATAAAAATCCCCTCTTTAGTTATAACATGTCATAATAAATTACCTTCAGTAACATAAAAAATACTTTTCTTGGGATTGAGAGAAATTCCATACTTCCTACAACATTCAAATACAAGTTTTAAGTGCATAATGTGATCTTCCCTATTTTTAGAAAACATGTTTAGATCATCCATATATATGATAATATACTTGCTTATGAGACCTTGGAGATCATGGTTCATAGCTCTTTGAAATTTCACTCCTATATTTATTAACTCAAAGGGAATTTCTTTGTAGGCAAAAGTTACACACTTAGTTGTGAATATAGTTTTCATTATTTCTTCTTCGTTTACAAGTACTTGATTATAACATGAAAATATATCAAGAAAAGACATCATATCAGAACCTCTAATAATTTTAGTGGCTTGATCAAGAGATGGTAAATGATAGTTATCCTTTTTAGAAGATCTATTCAAATTTCTAGAATCTATGCACAGTATAATTTCTCCATTTTTCATTCTAATTGGTACCAAGTTGGCTACCCAGGTAAAAAATCTAATGGGAAAAACAATTATGGCATCCAATAGCTTCTTGACCTTTTTTTATATCAATGGTTCTCAAATAGGGTTGATTAGTCTTTGTTTCTACCTATAAGGTTTACATGCCTCTTTCAATGGAATGGTATGGGTAATGACTCTAGGATAAAAGATATTCAAGTCTTCATAGGACCATGATATAACATCTTTGTACTTGGTTGTGAAATTTTTAATTTTTGTCAATTCTTTATTTTTTTAGGCTATACCAATATTAAATATCTAGGGTTGACCTTGAGTTTCAAGATCAACAACATTATAATCATTCTTGTTAACCATAGGAATCTTAACAATTTTATCTAGTTTGTTTTGATCAAACAATCTTTATAATGCAATCATGCCTTTGGGAATTTTATTGTCACTTAACTTCATAATCTTATCATCAAATTTGTCACTATTAGTAGTATTTTCATTGACCTCATCAATGATGTGAGACTCAAATACTCCTAAATTATTCATAAAGTCTATGATTTATTGATCATCATTAAATACTTGTAGATTGTTGACATTATCAAGAACTAATGGATGTGGAACTCATTCAATGCTAAGGTTTCCTAGTTTAGAATCTAGGTTTGGCATAAGATTGGTTGTAGCTTAGGGTAGCTCATAAACAAGATTTTTCTTTTGTTTAGGAATTGAGACAATATTAAAAGCATCAAAGTATTCTATCAAATCCCACACTCTAAACTTTTACTTCTTAATATATTAAAATTTTCATTGGTACTTACTTCTAACCTAATTAACTACTAGTTTAGAATCATGATGCATTATTAGTTATTTAACCTTTTGTTTGATAGAAAATTATAATCCTAGGATTAAAGATTCATACTCTACCAAATTATTAGTGAAAGGAAATTGAAGTTTGTAAGATTTATTATAATTTTTCCCAATGGGATTTATTAAAACAATTCCTACTCTAGATCCATAATGACATCTAACACCATAAAAATATAATTTGCATGTTCCAGGCATAACATGAGTGTCTTTAGAGTTACACACCTTTGAATTGTCAAGAGTGTAAACTCCTAACTCAAAATTTACCATGTTGACCTTTTCATTTTATACATTTTACTTGGTGATCATGTGTTTCATATTTGGTTCTCTCTCTATCTTGATTTGATTAGAAAACTCCCTTCTATGGCAGCTAGATGTGGGAACAATCTGTTGACATATATCCACTCAAAGATTTTATCCAATCTCTACGTAGTAGCATCCAATAAGAATCAAGAATATACACCACTTTAATGTCTATAAATTCTTGTATCCTTGGCTCAATAACAAACTACATATGATCATTCAACAATTATTCAATTACTTTGACTCTTGACTTTTCTAATTAAGTAGCTACTCTGTCAAACTTAATTGAATTTAAACCAAGTTTTTCACAAACACATTTTGGCATGATATTGACATAATCACTTATATATAATAAATAATTATGTAAGTTATTACCAAAAAATCTAATTTTTATCAATAAAGGTGGAACCTCTACTTTATTCGTATACATAACTACATTGGTATTTTTAACATTTCAAGACTTACTACGCTTCTTGGATAAAGATTCAAGAAACAAGTCTCTTTCCTAAATAATGTTAATTAGCTCATGTAAAGTTATGTTAGATTTAATATATTTTTATATCCTCAACTATATTATATCCACCTCTAATAGAATAACTATATGAGTCAACATTATTTCTATAGGTACTTCCATTTGAAGGCTCAAGATTATCATCAGCTATAGAATTTGGAGGAGTATCAAAATTATATTGAGGAGTTGAAATAGTCAATGGTTGTTTATTTTCTCTATTCCTTAGAGGATATGTATTATTAAGATACTGTTAGAAAGCATGGATCTCTTGAGGAGTATCCTTAGGCTCATTCTGATCTTGGAATGGAAAATTGAATGTCTCCACCATAAGAGTTATGTCAGTAGGTTTAGATGACTTTAATAAAATAGATGTATATACATTATTATCTATGTTAGGTCCACCTTAAAATGTATCCAAATCATTTTAAAACAACTCAAAATCATTATAAAATTTAATACAATCCAATTCACCATGCTTTGAAGTGTTATGAACTCTACAATATTTAGTTAAAGCTACATCACATATGTTTATCTTGGGATTGTTTTTGTTGGAAAATGACTCATTGTTGTTATTATTTCCATTATTTTGACAAATTTTATAGGTATGTTAAACATTTGTTAATAATAATTCCTTTTATAGATTTATCCAGTATTACCTACTTGTTTTTACAACTAAAGAAAATCAATGCTCAATTTTTGAACCATCTTAAGTATGGATCCATTCTCATTCTTTGGTGCCTCTAAGTTGTGCACTTGAGTACTGTTAGTAGCTATTCACACTAAACCTCTTTGATCTTTTGGATTAAATCCATTTGTAGTGTTATTCAAGAATAATAGGTTTTGACCAGGATGAACATGACTCAAGTATAATTGAATCAATACTAGTGTTTGGTATAAATAAGGCATATTTTGACTTGCACTAAGAATGATATTTAGCATATGCAGATTAAGATTGACATTGGGGATAACATATGCTATTTGACCTTGAGGTTGCATTTGATCATTGATTGTCACATCTTCAACATAGGCCAAGGCTAATGTGTTTATAACTCCAACAAAACTTTTCAGAAAAATAGAAGTCATGGGATCTAAATCATCTTTATAAATTTCTAAAGCCAAAGATTCATCAAGTCTATAAGGATATATGGTTCTGCTAAACATCTTTTGGAATCTAACATTAAAATCTCTAATGGTTTCACTTGAAACTATTTTCACAGTGGTGAATTATTGATAAAAGATATATGGATTAATGATTTTTCCAAATTGGTCAATGAAAATATTGTTAAAATCATTCCAACTAGTGATGTAATTTTCAAGAAGGTTGAGAAACCAATCATATGAAACATCTTCATGAACTACATTTGGCAATCTTAAAGCAACTTTGAAACTTTTTAAATGTTCTTTAGTAGTAACCACACCATTAGGACTAAAATATGGTAGATACTTCTCAAGATTTATATGTAAGTCGTGTACCTAACTAGGGACATTGATAGAAGATCCACCTAACCAAGACATACATTGATAAGTATTAAAAATAGGATCACCGTGAATATCTAAACTGGGTTAGGATTTAGAAACCCTATTCTTACCTTTATCTATTCTTGCTTTCCTATGAACTTCTAATGAAAGGAGAGATAGTCTTGTTTCTATACATGATTTGGTCCTGATTCTTGGCAGTTCTAACTTGTATACTTTGAATCCTTTTCAAAATATGATGTGAAAACCTTATATTTGCAAAGATCAATGATCAAACTTGCACATTAAGAAAATTTTACATAAATCTTAACAAAGAACAAGTATCTTTGACTGAATTAGCTCAAAGATATATCCAAACTAATGAATATGAATGATATTTACACTTGTAAGTGTAAATAGACCTAAATTTTCAAAGAATCAATAAATATTTGAATAAAAATCCTATCACTAACCTTTAACATGACATATTTATAAAGCTAAAATGACCTTTACAATAATTTATCATGAATCTTCAAAGAGTAGATATCTTTAGCTAAATGAGCCTAAAGACTAGTATAAGACTATGCATATCAATGCTATTTACACAATAGAGATAATAAAAACACAAATATGAAAATAATTCACTTGTCTTTGAACAAAATTCACTAAAATTAGCAAAGACACTATAAATCCATAAAACTTTAGCTAATGACCTCCTTCTAGTGCTAGTGAAACCCCACCTTGTTATGCCTACAAGTGTATCACAGGGGTTGAAAGTGTTTAATAAATACTTCTCATTTATGTATTATTTCATGATTTTTATATTGTAATATTATTGATATCTTTAGTGGAATATCGGTAAAGCAAATGAACTATTTCAGAAAATTTATAATGTAACTATTTGGTTATTGGAAGCGACCATGGCCTAATATCTTACTTGTGAAATATGAATTAGTTTGAAATAAGTGAAGTTAATTATGATCAAAACCTAAGTATAAAATCTAAGATAGCATGTATATTCACAGTGAAATATAAATTAAAGTGAGTTGATAAAAAAATAAGCAAAAGAAAGGGTAGGGAAGAAAAAGGATGTTGTAATTTTCAATATAAACATTATGATAGAGCTTAAACTTCATCAATACATGTAATTAAAACCAATATATGATGTGAAATAGATAAATATCAAATCTTATCATATATTAGGCAAGCATCTAAGGATAGTAGAAATAATGTAAATAAGAACTAGATTCAATTTAAAGATTTACTCCTACAAGAAAATTGCATTAACACATCTACAAGAAAAGTAGAGAAAATGAAATGAATATGAGATATTTCAATAAATATAGCTTAATCAAAAATTGACGACTCTACATTCATGCATGCATATCTATAATCCATGGAAACAATTCAAGCCTGAACATCTAAACAGATAGTTGAGAGTAGCCATAATAGTAAACACACCAACAAATAATGGACATTTTTTGAAAAAAATGTTGCATGTATTTATTGTTCAATATTTAGACAAAGTTTTTTTTAATCAGAAATCCCCCCTTTTATTACAAATAACAATACCCCTTTTATATAAGACTAAGGAGGTATATCAGTTAATCATGTCAAATGACGATTGTATAAGTGTCTATGACAACTATCCTTAAACAATGTTTTAGAATTAATTACACTTTATAAAGGATTGAATTATAATCAATGAAATTTATAGAGTTGCACATGATTTTACAAAATAATATTCTCTTTTCAAAATAATATACATGTCAAGTTACAAAAGAGTATTCTAAATTTAATAAATTTGACTTTGGGACTCCCCTATTGTTATAGTGTTTTGCCTCTATTATAGTATCTTCATTCTATAATGTTTCTCATTAATTAGTTTGAGGTTGATAATGGGTTCCATGAAGATTTCCTTTCCCTAGTTACCAAGCCTTTGAGATATTTATCTTCCATCTCTAATGCCTCTTTGATTCTCCTTGCATCATTGATCTTCTCATCATCATATAAAATTATGTCCATAATCATTTTATTATCTGCACTTATTTTTCCTTGGCTTTGATTCCTTACCTCATGAATGAATTATATATCTATTATCTTTAATACCTCATCTATCATTAAACTAATTTGTCTAAGTTTGGTAGTATCCTTGATTAATATCCCTAATGTGTGCATCATCTTGTCTTCTAATTGTTTGAGATCATTGGAATGATCTCCTATTTATTTGGACCATTTTTTTAAATCTTTGATCTTATCTATCAATATTTCCATGTCCATGTTAAAGTGGTCTAGACCAACTATCTTAAACCTAAAAAAATGATCCTCCATTAATACATTGACTAGTTCCTTCACCTTACTCCTTAAACCTGCCATTGGTCAACTTAAACTTTATCTAATGGAACTTTGCCTTTTCATTACATCTTATTTGGATCATATGGCCTTGAAGGATATAAATAAGTCATACATAGTTGTTTCAATTTTCTTGGCCATGTCTCCTAGTACTAATATACTTTATTTTTCTTCTAAGTTCTTTTTCTATTACTTCAATCCCTTCATAGTAGCCTATAGTTGTTCTGATTATGCCTCGACTAATTCAAGAACATCTTTCTAAAAAATTAGATATTCCCCAAGACTCTATCTTTGGTACTAATTTAAACCAGTTAATGGCTCCACTTTTTGATAGACAATTTCTTCAACTCCTATCATGACACTTTTCTCTATCACTCTTTATAATCTAGTAGTTGTTGGATCAAAATTGACTCCAATTATAGATGGGGCCATGTGTGGGATAGGGACCTATATTTGTGATGAAGCTATTTAATTATTTGGTGTAGATAATATTCTTGCTACCTTATTGGACACATCAACTATCCATGGATGAAGTTCTTGATGCACAAGAATGTTAATAGCCTTCATCATATCCCAAGGATGATGCATAATGGGCATTCTCTCTAATCCAGGTTCATACAAGAACCATTCTTGAATTGGAGGTCCATATAATAAGTTATCTTTAGTGAATATATTGACTTTAATTAAATTAGTAGTGATAATCACCTTGGGTCTCTTTGATTTTATAATAATAGCTATCTAAATTTTTATTTTGGGAGTGTCAACAGGAACTGAGTCCAAAGATTTCTCTTTGTAATCCTTAGTTTCCTCAACACATTTCTTCTCTTATTCATCTATGCCTATGTATGTCATATTCAAAATATTTAATACATCCTCAATAGATTCCTAAGGATCTATATCTACCATATGTACCTCTTCTTAATGTGCCTCTTATTTTGTTACTTTGGGAGGTTCACTAAATAATGAGTTAAAAAAAATTTTATTCAGCCCTTTCACCTCTAGTCTATGCCTTATCTTTGTCTCTACCTGGGCACTAATTTATGGAACTCTAAAATATTCACCACTTATTAGATGATACTACCTAGGGCCCAATCACCACCTATCATCCACCTTTTGATCTCTTTGTAATCTAGAGTCAGGTCTTAAGTTATGGTCCTTCAATCTTCTTGTCACTTCAAAGTATGTAGATGTTTTAAGGTATATGAAATAAAAGGAAATGGGTTAATGTTCATAAGTCACATTGAAGATGACTATGATCCTTGAATTCTCTTTCACCTTCCCATAAGGGTTCCATTACCTAAGGTCATCTATCTATAGGTTAGAGGATAACCTATGTTTTGATGTTGTCTCTATACTATCCCATTGTCTAAATGTAGTCTTGCCAATTAGCATTACGAAGTTGTGAAAAAGTCCCTTTCTCTTGGTTTTATAAATACCATCAATACCATAGAATAATTTATAGGCTACGTCTTTCTTAGCCAGCTTATCAAGAACATAAACAGGTAGCTTGAGAGGAGAATTTTGAGTTCCTTCAATCTTGATGATTGTAAAATTTGGAATATATTATATATCTCCCATTGATTTGATATATATTATTGGCATGGGGATAACAATTATAGCTTTAGTCAAGGTTGGATAGACATAATCATAGATATATTAAACATGATCCATATATTCATAGATGTGCAACTTAGAATAATATTAGGAAACTATCATGGTTTCATTTGGAAACCACTCCCTCTAATTTTGAATCTTTGTTGTTGCACATAAAGAGTCTAGAAGGTAAGACATCATGAAAAACTCATTTTTCTTCTTATGCCTAATTACATAGATTTGTCTACTTAATGAGATACTAATTATCTCACCCAAAGGAAGGACATTTACCTTTCCAACAATAAATTAGACTATGGGCACCCATATTTGGTCTACATATGCAGTGGTTGTATTTACACATAACTTGTTCAACATTATCATTATCACTTTAACCCCTAGTCTAAACTAGCTGATAAGAATGTTCTTATTGAGGTCTGAAAAGTCTTAGTTCCTAAAACCTAACCAAATGGTAAGGATGTCCATCAAATTGTGTTTTTTATCCCAAGAATTGATAGAGGCTAGGTAAATTTGGCGTTTGGGAAACTTATAATAGGACTAAAATTCAATATAAGAAATGTAAGCTACTTTCCTATGATTATGATCATTAATTATCATGCCCTTACCTATCTTAGTTTCCTTGAAAATGAGAGCGAGTATATCAATGCAATGGAGTACCTTGGGTTTTTCAGTTGCATAATACTAGTTCATCATTTGGATTGCCATAATGTCATCATATAACCTTTTAGATGAGAGATTATTCTCTTCTTCCTTGGTTATAGCTAGTTGGTTCTCAACTCTTAAGAACAATTTTGACCAATTATTATCTCCTATGTTCAAGGAAGTAGAAATGAGCTCAGTGTCTTTGAAAACACAACCCTCAACATCTATTATCAAATATAGTTTGACATCTTCCTTTGAAACATGCTTATGTGCCACCATTGTTATAATATTGATCTAATTATATAGTTTTAGATAATAATCCAATCTTCTAGGCTCAATTACAATGGAATTAGAAAAAAATTAAGGAAAATTTTATGCTTAGTGATTTTATAAAGGTTTATGCAGGGCTTTAATGGTGGTGGTTAGTTTTAACTATGAGATTTATAACTTAAAATTTTCTTGGATCATATATTTATACCTTTTTCATTTATAGGTCCACAAGATCTTTTAATCTGACTTATCTTGCTTATGTGGCATCATCATGTCATATTGTTTATTAATTTTCAAAATGTGACTACTTTTATTTTTTGGACATGTGTCACCATATTGTGATCTCTTGCATGTTGATTAAACACACTTTGTTGATCTTCTATGGGGCCCATTAGCCTTGGCTTCATCATGAACCATTAATCCTCATTTTATCTCTTGAGAGTGTGCCACTTGGCATATATATGGCTTTATGTGCTCATTTCAAACACACTCCATTGCTTAATGCTTTTTTTTCCATGTGGTAACTTCTCATTAAATTTGGGCCTATTAAATCATTGATCTATCACTTGTCATAGATATTGATTTGAGATATTGAATGTCATTGGTTGATCTCTATTCTATTCATTATGGTTGTGACATGTGTCATTTCCACATTTATCCTGGGCCCTTTGAAAATTCTACCTCATCTCACATTGTTGATATCCTTTTGTATGGATCAATGCATTCCATCGATCTTGATCCACTTGATTTTGTTCTTTATATGCCTAAATAAACACAAACCTTTGATTTTTGGCTATGTCATCAAGATCATGACATTTATCACTATCACATTCCTCTGTAGACATTGAGCTATTGATTTTACCTTGGATTTTTAGATCTTTGTAATCATTTGCCATGATAACAACACTTATCGCTATTGCATTCCATCTCAAGAGCTTTGATAATTTGGCCTGAATGGATGCTAGCTTATCGTCGATCTCCCTTTTAAGATACAAGATCTAACAACCTAGCATCCTTACATTTATTCATTCCTATGGGAAACAAAAATAAACTATATTAGGGTTGGGGAATATACATAAACTTAGGATTAAAACTTTTAGACTAAGATCTTAGTTGTATTAAAAAATACAATTAGGACATAGGCTAAATTTTAGACTAGGTTTGGAAAACATTATAAATTTCCCCCATGTTTAGTTAGTTCCTGCAAACAATAAAATAGACTAGAAGAGGTTTTAGGATATAAAGGACTTAGCATAAAATTTTAGAATAAGGTGTTATTTGTATTAATAAATATAATTTGGATTTAGGTTAAAGATTAAGTGAGGTCTAAAATATAAAAAAATTCCCACTTAAAAATGGATCCCATGTAAATTTGAATCTATTTCATAATGAACTTAAGTTAAAACATATTAGACTAAGGTTTTTTTAACATTAGTCAAACATAGATTCAATTAATATATTAAAAGAACAAAGGCTTAGATAAAAAGGGTTAAGCTAACATTTAAAACAAAAAATCCTAAAGAATGTTCATTAACCTACAAAATTAGCAACATTAGATAAATTCAAATGAAGATAAATGCTAAAATGTCAAATATGAACATGATGAGAACCATGATATGCAAATAATGCACTATTGTTAAGTGGGTTCTTCAATTTGAAGCACAAATTTTCATAGTTTGAAAAATGGTCCTCATTTTCAAAAAATGGGGGAATATTGTCCTCAATAAATGAGTACAAGATAGGTAGGTACATTGAGTGTGGACAAGTACCGAGAGTTGGTAGACAAGATGCATTATTATGAGTAGATTGTATTAGATTTGCATCTAGAAATTCCTCGGCATGCCACACATGTGGACACACAAGATAGGTCCTCTAGATGGACACATATAAGTTTGATCAACATAGGGAGTGTATCACAAGGGAGAGATTAGGGGGGGATATGGGGTTGGGTATGGAGGTGGAGGTAGGAGTAGAGTAGGGGTGAAGGCATTGGGAATATTTAGGTGAGCTATCTCCAATCTACTAAGTATCTTATTTTGTAGATATTTTACTAGCCATATAGCTCTGTGTGTGTGTGTGTGTGTGTGTGTGTGTGTGTGTGTGTGTGTGTGTGTGTGTGTGTGTGTGTGTGTGTGTGTGTGTGTGTGTGTGTGTGTGTGTGTGTGTGTGTGTGTGTGTGTGTGTGTGTGTGTGTGTGTGTGTGTGTGTTTATTTATACATGATTTTGATTATCAGTTATGGTGTTATATTTTTTGATTTTGTATTTTATTTGATTATGGATTGAAATGTTATGAATCATGTAGTTAATTTATAATCCTTTGTATTTAGATTATGTGATTATGAATTTAGATATTTAGATGACATGTTGATGAAATAAATTTATTATTGATTTAAATTAAAATGTTTATGGATCTAGATTATGTAATTATGGATTTAGCTTGGGATTTTATGAATTTATGTGATGTGGTGGATTAGATTAGATTATGAATTATGGATTTATGTTTTGTGATTATGGGTTTATATTATGATGCTTATAGATTATTAGATTGCTATTTTATATGATGCCATTGATTAATTATGATATTTCTATACTGTGATCAACATATATGTGACGGTCAAGCTTTAGATAGTTAGTTATCTCAATTTTGATTTATTTAGGATAAATAAACACAAATATTTTATTACTAATCATTGCCTTATACCACAACCCAATAAAAACATCTTTTAATAATTACATGTGCATCCTTAACTGATTGTTAATAAATATCCTAATAGATTTAGGTTAACTAAGTTTAAGATCTATTGATTTGAGATGGAATATTCTATGGATTTACTTTTCTTCAAGATCTTGATAAAAAATTGTTTTTTTTAATAAGAAGATGTTTTCATCCTACACTCTAAATCTAAGGTTGACTCGAGGATCCTTTTGTGCCAATCCATTTAGATTGGTCAATATAGAAAGTCTATTTATTTAGAGAAATTTTATCAATGAGGGAAGTGTTCTTGGGATATTTCATGCATGATAGCCATCTTTCAAGGGAGTGGTCTATATTTTGAGAGATGCTTTTCAAAAAAACTATCCTTTGATGGTTTAATTTTCACTTTTTCCATATTTTATATATTTCATAGCTATCTTTCAAGGGATTAGTCTATTATTTTATTCCCTTTTTAGAAATGTTTTTCTTTTTTTTCTTTATTTTTTCGATCCTAGTGTTATTATTTCTTATGGATTGGCTTAAGGTAACCTAGAATAGTTTCTAAAGATTTGTTAAACAAGATGAAATTCTTATTCCCCAAACTAACTACTGAAGAGATATGGAAGGGTTTTAGTAAATAACAATTTGTGGATCCCTCTTATTATAGGAAGAGTTTATCCAATTAAAGCATGCCATGAATAAAGATGAGGTATTCATATTCAAAGTTAGAATAAATAATGTTGTCAAATAACCACATGACTCTATGTATCATTATTAGGTATTTTTATGAATGAAAGAGATATGGTTTTAGCTAAATGTTAAAACAAAATAATAGAAAATATTTTGAATAAGGCTATTAAGACTTATTAATAATGTAAAGGATGCAAATGAAATATATTAATAATATTTTGTTCTAGTTTTCCATCAAGAAACACCAAATGATATGCCCTAGATCCATATTAATGGGTGATAATAATGGTCCAAGCCAATTTCAAGAAAAAATTCGTCATTAGATCTTTTTCATATTAGTGACATGTTTATTTTATTTTAAGGTAAGGTCACAAATATTAAATTCATTCTCTTTCAAAAGTTTATTATAGGCATGTTTTATTCACTTTTGATATACATGGATATGGTCAAAGGTAGTTGATCGATGTTTGTCTAAGAGCTCAAGTTGGGTTCATCATTATTGATGGAAGTCATCCTTAGAAATTACATGTTTAAGAGATATGCAAAGGGAAGGAATATGAACCTCAAGAGAAAATACAACTTTGGCATCATAAACTAGAAAGAAAGAGGTAACACCCATAAGGGTTTGAATACTAGTTTTATAAGCCCATAAGGCACAAGGAACATGAATATGCTAGTTATTTCCAACCTCATTAATGAATTTTGTTAGGATTTTGACAAGAGGTTTATTAGATGCCTCAGCCTGTCCATTAACTTGAGGATAGTAAGGTGAGGAAAATATTAGCTTAATTTTGAAAGAGTCATAAAGTGTTTCAACCTTTTTATTTTTAAAGGATTTTACATTATCTATAATGATCTTATGAGGAATGCCAAAGTGATAAATAATAGGATGACTAATAAACTCCATAATTTTGTCAGCTTTCTTTAGGACAATAGGAATATCATCCATCCATTTAGTTAAATATTTAGTGCTGGTAATGATAAATTCATCGCATTGGGAAGATTTAGGATTGATTTGACCTATAAAATCAAGCCCCCACTAAGAAAATGGCCAAAATTCCTATATTGTCTATAATGAATGACTAAGGACATGTGATATATTGGCATTTTGTTGGAATTTTATGCATTTCTTAATGTACTCTCAAAAATATTGATTTAAAGTGGGAAAATATTTGGTGCAACCACTAAAATTTCCACCACATGACCCATCATGAGCTTCTTTGATAGCAATGGTAGCTTCATGATTTTGGAGACAACAAAGAAGGATACCATCAAAACCTAATTTATAGAGAACACTCCCTAGTATGAAAAAATGATTGATGAATTGTTGGAAATCTCACTTGCCATTTTTGGATAAATCTAGAAGAATAATCCTCCTCGATAAATAATAAAATATCTACGCATCATAGATCCACTAAGTTTTCCTCTATATTATGGATGGAAGATCAATTTTGATAAAATAAGTCTGATTGATCTTGTGGATGAGAATGAATAATTTATATTCCTTAGACAAATATGGGATAAACAAGGCCAAGAAAGCCATGGTATCTGCAAACTTGTCAGTTGACTAAGGAGTGACTTGGATAGCATAATGCTTAGAAGCAACTAGTAATTGATTAGCCAAGGTCTTATATTTTTGGAGGGTGTCATTTTTACATTGATATATGTCATTTATTTGATTGAACATAAGTTGGGAATCACCATAAATATTTATTTATTTAATACCTAAGGCTAAAGTAGTTTGAATACCTATGTTCAAAGCCTCATACTCTACCTTATTATTGGTGAATTCATAATCAAGTTTAAAATATAAAGATATAAGTTTCCCCTTTATAGGTATTAAAATAATTTCCCCCACCATGATTTCACTTGGATCCATCAAAGAATAGAGTCATTTGATATTGTAGATCTCATTGAGATGTGGAGGCTATGGATTCATCTGAGAATTCATAATTGATTGGTTGATTATCAACAAGAGGTGTCATAATAAATTTTGATCTAACCTTTAACAAATTTTTAATGGATAAACTCAAGATCAAATTTCACCAAAAAAAAAGCCATTTTTATATTTGTTGATTTTAATAAGGCTTTGAATGCATAAAATTTAGGGGATCCATGTTCATGATCACATAGGTTTTGTGATTGAGTAGATACTGGTAAATATTGGAAACAACAAAGATAAGAGCCAATAATTATTTTTATGTATGTGTATAGTGTACCTCATATTCAATGAGAGTTTGAATTATATAATAAACCACTTGATATTTATGTTATTCATCATGATGGGAAAGTATGGCTCTTAAGGCATGGTCCATGGCTGAAATATACAAGAGTAAAGGTTTTCCCTCCTTTGGAGGAATGAGAGATGGTGGTGAGAGAAGATAAATTTTGAGGTCATAAAAGGCCTCTTAATAGCCATATTTCCAAATGAAGTGGGTATCTTTCCTTAGGAGGTGATGAAATGATTGACATGGATCGAATAACTAGGAGATAAAATGATGAATAGACTACAATTTTCATTGTAAGCTACATACTTTCTTAAGATTGGATGGGGGTGGAATTTCTATAATGGCTTTGATCTTAGTTAGTTTGACCTCTATTCATTGAATAGAGATGATGAAACCAAAAATCTTACTTGTCAAAATTCTGGAAAATCATTTTTTTAAATTAAGATGGATGCAAAACTAGATTAGGTAGGTGAAGATTACTTTAGGCACTGAAATATGGTATTTTCATAGATATGACTTACCTAAGACATCATCCATATAATATTCAATTATTTTATGGATTATGTCATGGAAAATATAGGTTATGACCCTTTGAGAGGTGGTCTTAACATTATTTATGCTGAAAGGCATAACCAGATAGCAGAAGGTCCCTCAAGGAGTAATAAATGAAATTTTATGTTGATCTTTTGGTGCAATGAGGATCTGATTGTACCTAGAGAAACCATCCATAAGTGATAACATTTCATGACCAGTCCACTACTTAGTCAATATTACAGAGAGGGAAATCATCTTTAAGACAAGTGAGGCTAAGCTCAAAAAATTATATACAAAGGCAAAGTCCTCTTATGGGTTTTTTGACATGGATAATACTATAAACTCTTTGAGGGTAGTCAATAAGCTAGATAAAATTGTTAGATAAGAGACATGGAAATTATTCTTTGACCAAAAGTGTAATACAAGGATGCATATTTTGAAGTTCTTACTTTATAGGTTTGGCATCAGGAAAAGTGATAATGTTATAGATGAGAATCGTAGGGTTGATAATAGGCGTGTCACTATAGTACCAAGTAAATTATTCATTATGATATGCTAGAAACATTGTGAAATCTTGGTGTTCTTGAGGATATAAAGATTTGCTGACCTTAACAATTTATGGAGTCTCATGAGATCGTATGTTAATGTTGATGATATCTTCATTTAATATACTAGAGGTCTTAGATGGAAGATAATTATATATATGGGAGTTATTTATGCCTAAATGAGTTAAAATAAACTCATCATCCTTACACTGAAGAACAAGGATGATAGCAAAATCCTACCCTATCATGTTTGGTTAAGAGAGAGGACTGCTTTTGGTTACCCATTGATGTGATAGATAAGAGATTCTATAGTGATGGAATTGACTAAAAAAATGATTTTTGGAATGAATATAATGTCATATATTGTAGAAGGTGTGTTTAATGGTGAGGAGATGTGTCCTCTTCAACAATAGGCAAAAGAGTGGTTTCTAGGATGGTTTTGGGATTTTTTGTTAAAACAAAGGCTATGTTTTTCATGGGGTTTCCTAAAATCCCCTAACATGACATAATGTGTCCCTTGTTCATAGCATCCTATAATAAAGCCCTTAAAAGCACACCATTGTAGGTATGTTCTTGAAAAGTGGGATTTATCTAGGAATAAGAATTTTGAGATGAATGGTTTGGTATGGGCTCGACTATCAAGACCTAAAGAAGGTTGATCAATCCCCCCATAGATTAAATGAGTGTAGAAGAATGGTGGACAAAAGGTAATGAATTCCTTGAGATTATAATAATATACATGTTTTTTTTTAGGAAACCCATATTATTAAGGAGCGGGGAGAGTGTTTAGCATTAGTAACTAATATTCTCCCATTGATAGTTGTTAAAACATGGAGTCAAGGGAATCCTTTCTAGTAATTATTGATTTAGGGATTGTCATACTAGATGACACTTCATTGGATGATGATCATATCACACTTTTTAATATAATTAAGACATAATTTGGTCAAAAGGTAAGGTTATAAGTTTTAAATGGATGGGAATTGACTGGGATATATGGACTTTACCATCATTTTAAAATTTAAGACATCGGTGTAGGATGGATGGGATGCAATGCATAGTATGTATCTAAAGATGTCATAATAGGGTATATTATTTAAACTCTACTTTGATTATGTATAATAAATTAGGGAGGGTACATACACCTATTTTGATGGGAATGATAACCATTCCTAATATAGGGGCCATAGTATAATTAAATGCTCATAAAATGGCTGGATATTGAGCTACTATAGTTTTAGGTAACTATAGTTGCTTAAAATAATTAGAGTATATAATATTTTTTATTTTTACATTATCAATCATTACTCATTTTATTTGGGTCTAATAAATTTAGGTAGTGATAAATAGTGGCATATTTTGGTCATCAGGCTACAATGGTGATATTTCAAAATCATGGAATGTTATAGATTACAACTTTTGATGTGATGCAATAAAAGCTAATAGAGGCTTAGGTTCATTATATTGTATCTTAGTAGAATTCAAGGATTATATAATATCCTCATGATGCTAAGTATATTTTTGGATGAGTTCATATAAATACATCTTGATCAGGAGTTGATGAAGGTAATTTATAATGAATATCTGTATCAATTCTAAAGCATTATTATTTTGTGATTTTCCTAAAATCAAAATTTTAGGTTTAGGAATGGGTGTTGTAAGAATATTTATGATAGAAGTGAGATAGTTTACAATAGTCACTTTTTATTTATTAGGATTTTGAGTTGTTTGATATTGGATCTAAGATCATGTAACTATGCAAATCATGTCTATCTAAAATAATGATGGATTTGTTGTGTTTTAAAACTCATACAGATATAGAGGGTTTAGGAGGGGTTGATATTGAGTTATATTAGAGACTCTGTCCTCCCTTAAAATTTTTTCTAATCCTCTTACTGATATACTAGTTCCTTAAGTAGATGTGACCCTCGTAGTTTTAACTATGGGAATAGTCATGACCAAATTATTTCATTAGAAGAACATCCTCTTATAAAAAGTTTTGGATCATATATTTTAGCATGTTACACCTTTTAGTATCATGTATTTATATACAAGGATAAACACATTTATTCTTTTCTCGATACCACACCAAATTCTAAATATGGAGGTTAATAGTTTTTAAGGCTAGTAATGTGAGAAGTGATGTTTGAAGAAATCGATTGAGAATGTTATAGTAATACCACTTAAATAGATCTATGATAGGTTTTTTGACCTTTTGAGGCATTCAAACTGAGGTTGCATTTGCGTTTGAGTGTTGATCTTTAAAACTGATTGTTTGAATATTCCCCATAATAAGTACTTTATGTTTGGGATAAGACTTTACACCTAGGACCCTAGGTAGTAAATATTTAAATAATTATGAATTAGAATTACTGTAGTGAGAGGATCACTTTGTAATGATATATGTTCTTTAAAAGAGGATTCTAAAATGTTGTTTTTAGTTTTACCAAAGGATGAGGTCCTAATATGGATTCTCTAGTTTGAATAGGTGGCAAAGGCATCTTTCATTTTTGAATATGATCAGGGGTAGTAGGGATATCCTCTTTAGGGAGTTCAATCCTTATGGGAGGATGTTGTAAGGATTTTCCTCATGATACTCCAAGGTTTTTGTTTCCAAATCCTAAATCTTTCACCATAATTTCTCTCTTTAAAATATTTGGCTCTTACCAAGCCATGAGGAAAGTGGGTCTTAGGTTTGGTTGAGATAACATATTAGTCTTCTCAGAGTGGAGTAATATAGAGAGGATGGGTATGTTATATGAAGGTGTTGTATGATACATAAAGGTGTTATAGTGGATAAAGGAGTGGTATGTGTATCTTTTGGGATATCTAACAAGCATCCTCTTTGATATATTTTGTATCCTTTGTTTCTAGTTAATCTTATTGAATGGGTAATGTTTCCTTGAGAGGATACAAAATAATGAGATATAAAATCCTGAGTGAGTCTTGGGGATAACTATAATTGATTTAAATGGTTCAAAGCTATCTACTATAAGGATATCTTAGATTTTAGTTATCATGGAAGGTGATTCATAATCACTACCAACCTAATTAGGGAAAAGTTGATCACAAATCATACTAATCACATGGGTCTCATGTTCTGAAGTGTATCTTAACTTAGCATATATAGAATTAGACATAGAGGCATGGTTGGGGAATGATTTCATAAATATGTTTATGGAATTATTAGGGGGAGATTTAGGGTTATCTAATTGTAATTATCCTTCATCAATAACGTTTTGCACTAGACCTTTGAAGTAGTGACACCCATTAATGTCATGACATGGTACATAATGATAATTGAAAAAGTAGTTTTCCTTAAACCAACTAGGCTTAGTGTGAGAGTTGTTAAGAGGTATAACTAGAGGAATATCAATAATAGATTATTTTAAGAGATTTTATAGAATAGAAGTTTAAGATTACCCTAATGGTGTGTACTGTTGCAAAGGAAAATGTGTTAATGGTTTTTGTGATTATGATTAGGAGGTAGAGGGTTTGGATTGGATTTTTATCTGTGGGGGGGGGGGTTGTTAATTTTAAGACCATAGAATTAGAAGTGCCTTTGGTTTTGGCAATGTTAGTTCCTTTGGAGGTATTAGGTTTGAAATTTTTATTACGTAACTTTACCTTCCCTTCTTCTAAAGCTCAAATGTCTGGTTCATGGGCCATAGAAAATGCTTCCTCAAAATTCTTGAAGGATTAAACCCATAATTTTGATGAGATATGTTTAGAACACGATCTCATGAATAATTTAATTAGTTATAGTTGAGTAAGGGAAAAATTAAGTTAGTTTATAGGACTCCACGATCTAGTCATAAAATTAGCAATAAATTCATCATCAAATTGTCTAATGGTATAGAGGTCAATTATGGTCAATTTTATTGTGATTTTAATGGACACATGCTATAAAATGATTTAGGCTAGTTTCCCAAAAAAGAATAGGGAATGTTGAGGGATATAACTATAGCAGCCTAAAGTTGGTCTAGCTAGAGACATGGGAAACGTTCTTGGGAAAAGATAGTCATCATGGGATATATGATAACAAGCATGTATAAATAATCAAATGTGTTGCTAAGGATTTTCCTTGTTGTGAAATTTCATTAATTTTGGAAGTTTTTGTTGTAATGGGTATGGTTTAATAGGGACAATTGTATTAGTGAATTCATTATATATTTGCTCATAAGTGAGCATATTTTTCTACCTAAAGGTAGAAGCTTCTAGATTTACCATCTTATTCATAAGGATGTTTATAAGGCTAGGTTGGATATTATATTGAGTAATAACCACCAAGACATTATATTATGGATGCTAATAGGTATGAAATGGTGTGGAAAATGGTTGTGAAAAGGGGTAACCAACTAAAGTGGTCATAATTAGTTGGGATGCCACCACATAATATGGGTTATGTAAGGGTATATAAATAGAACCAAGGGCTTATGAGGGAGATACATATTGGGTAGTTAATGGGATATACTATTGAGAAGGTGGACTTAAGGGAGATTTTTGTAAAGGCTAATTTTGGGGATTTGAAGCTATGCTAGTTTGGATGGGTGAGAGAGTCATAGAGATTGAAATTACTACATTTTTAGGTGTCATGGTAAGAATTGGAGTAAATGTAAGTTGAGGTGTATTAATATTTTTCGATTGGGTACTAGCTAGGGATGGACAACTAGATGTTATCATAGGTTGATTGTTTAAAGGTTGTGTAATTTTAGTGTCAGAACCTATTGAAGGACAATTGTTGAGAGAATAAACCATGGCCATATTAAACCCTTCAGGTCCCTTTAGGAGTATGCCAAAAACATTCCCAGAAGACTGTGTATGATGGGAAAGTGGGATATAGATGGATTGAGTTCTAAGGTAATGGTTAAGAGAAATCATATTAATATCCAATATGGTGTTGAATTTAGTATCTCCCTAAGTATAGAATTGAGGAATAACCTCCCCCATAGACTCAGGAGAGGTAGGAGGACTCAGGGTATATTCCATGGATGATGATGAGGTTGGGGATTTGGTTTGATTTAGAGATTATTACCAAGTAAAACCAATGTAGGTCTCAAAAAAGAAAAGAACCTAAAAATCAAATAATATTCATTTTGATTATCTCAATTTAGTGGAAACAAGAACACACACTATAAAATGTACTTAAAATATTTTACCTTTTTTTAGAAAATTAACTTTAGAGTGCAATAAGGAAAAAGGTCGATGAAGGTACTAAGAAATGGTAATATAAAGATGGTTTTGGGTTTTGTTTAAGGATGCGAACCTCTATATACACAAAGGTACATTGATCCCTAATTTCATGTTGAAATAAAATACATACCTTGGTATTGGGGCCTAACCCCTCACTTCACACACTATAATGATAAGGGTGTCAAGTGCTTAGCCTTTATACTTCTTGCATAGTTTTCATACTCAGACAATACACTGAGTCAGTTTTCTCCCTATTGATGAAATCCAAGTGGGTCCACCTTAGGTAGGAAAATGTTTCAAATTCTTATTTTAAGATTATGTGGTTTTGGATGTGTGTGAGAAGGTGTGATTGATATGATATATTGATCCTCCTAGATTAGTCTATGTGAATTATCTAAGGAAGCAAAGGATGAATTTAATTATTTTTAAAACTTGAAAAGAAAATTAATAATTTTTGGATTCTATTTTCTGAATGAAGATAGATAATCAAGAAAAGAGGCAACTAATGAATAATTTCATAATGAAAATAAAAAGAAAAATGAGACCTTAGGGGTCCCACTAAGTGTGATAGAATGTAATATTATTATTATTATCATTATTTTTATTCCTTTTAATTTAATTGTCTACTAAAAACTTAAATAAATGGAAGTTTATGAGGAATACTTGGAGATAAGAAGATGGTTGCACATAGTTTGAATCTAGAAAATGTAGGAACTTCTTTTTGAATTGAAACAATAACCTACACACAATGAGACAACTTGGAAATATTAAATTAGTAAATAGATAAGTGAGCTTCCTAATTAGGAACTAGTCTACAGACATTATGAACTTTGTCAAGTGGATGCAAGCTCATTATCTTCTCAATTAAGAGTATAATAAAAACTCATATTAAAAAATAGAAAGATGTGATATAGATACAATAACAAAATTCTTAGGAACTAATCTTCATGTAAACTATCCATATAAAAAAAGTATTCATCCCAATAATCTCTAGAATAATTCACATCTTTTTGTATAGAATCTGATTAGTTAGAAGTGGCTTCAACTAATGGAGACTCGACAATGGCATAAAGTGCTAACTCAAAATCTATATCACTCTAGTTGGTGAAGAAAGGTTGAGAGATGATGGGTAGATAAATGATATTAATTACATCATGTGAAATTATAGGTAGAGTCATCTATAGATGAATTCCATATTGGAAAAGGTAGAATATCAAATTAGACTAAATCTAAGAGTTTTAGGACTAAATGACTTAGATTTTGAAATTGAATATAGGGATTGATGCCGATCTTGCAAAATCATTATTGATTCAAATGAATTGACATTAATTCTATTAAAATTACACAAGGTTATAAATAAAAACATAGATGATGACATAAGATATTGAAAAAGGAAACTGAGAATGTCTAGATGTCTTGATAGTGAAATGAGTAGTAAAATATATAACGAGATAATAAAATGAAATATTCAAGATAGAGCACTTACCTTAAAATAGATGAAATCAAAGTATATTTCTTTCCACAAGTAGAAGAAACCTCCCTAGTTTGTGATGACTATTCTAGACTGGGTATAGTCTAACTTCATCAACATGGATCTAACATTAACCTTTGATTATATGAGGAAATATTAACAATTATATGAGATTTAAAATTTATGGGGGATAAACCAAAGGATCACCAACAATATATAGATCAATTTTGATTGATAAAATCAACACTGATCATAGGAGAATCATTTCCAATTCACCCTTTTTGGAAATTTTTTTCTTTGATTTATTTTGGTTTATTCCAACTATGGGGTAATTTGGGATTAAAAGCATGGTTTTTTTAGTAATGGATTTATACAAGGGTAAGTTTTTGGAGGATTAATATTTATGGGTTGTAAATTAAATCTCTTTGGTTAAAAAGGTAAAATGGTAAATTTTAAAAACAAATTATCAAGTATTTAATGGTAAGTAATTTAGAATTTAGGATAGGGTTATTTAGGACAAAATAAAAATCTAAAGGCCTAAGACACCAAATAACTCATATTATAGTGTTGAAGAACTAAAATTACCAATTTTTTCAATATTTGTTTCTTTCACCAACTAGGTGAGTAAAGGGTTTATCATATACTAGAAGTAGACAATGTCAATGTAGGTAGGGAGAGTTTCATAGAGGGCTATTCCTCAAACCACATAGCCATTCATATCCCTTCCACACTTCTCATACACTAAGAGTGGCCTTACCCTTCATGAGTAGGATAAATATGGATCTAAAATTTAAGAATGAAATCACCGTGTGAATTGCTAACATTGAATCTACCATATGTAGCTTCTTGAAAGTGTGACTATGAACCAAGACATCAATTAAGACATTGATAATATGCATTACCCATATACACCACGTATGGATATGAGCCTTTTATTTTCCAAGTTCCCCCTATTGAATATTAACTCATTAGATAACTAAGATACCATGTGAGTCTAACTAGGATACCCTTCCATCTCTTATGCCATATGCCCTGCATCTACTACTCTTATCATAAGGTCTCCATGACCTAGTCATCTCATAGTTACTAAGTCTTCATATTAACTATTACTAGTTGTTTGATTTTTTAAGAATGTGTTTATGAGATAACATTTTATGTGGGTGTCCCATACCACCCATATAAATATTTTACTTGTCTATGTTGGAAATATTGTCATTGATGTCAAAGGCCTAACATTAATGGTGATAAATGCCCCATTACATTTAATGGTGTTTTTAATATTCATATCTTTACTAATATGTTTTAATATTTATTTAATATTAATGAATATATTTTTGGTTGCATATAAGTTAAAAGAGGGCCCATGGAGAAGTCAAAGATTCATGGGGTAAAATATGAAAGAGGAATGGGACACATTTTCTCATGAAGAGTCATCTTGAGGAATCTCAAGAGTCACCATGTGAAGACAAAAGAGGTATGGTAAATTTTTACATGAAGGGACACTTTGAGGAATATGAAAAGTCATAAATATAAATATAAAAGAGGAAAGGACACTTTTTCTTATGAAGGGTCACCATATGAATTTTGAAATGCAAGGATACGAAGGGTCATGCAAGTTTGGTACCATTTTAAATGAGGATTGAAGGGTCATAAAGGGTGAATGCCAAAGGTCATTTGGAAAGATATAAATAAAGGCTTGAGAAGCCATTTGTGATAATCACAAGGGTGGATGGCATGTATTTGTTTTCAAAGAATGAAAATCAAGAGATATTATAGAGTTCTGTCATTTGTTGAGTAAGCAACATTGAGGGATAGTTGTGTTTTATACACAAGAGGGGTTGGTTTTCCTTTGGGTTGGTGCTCATGAATTTTCTAAGGGGTTGGTGCTCCTATGGGTTGGTGCTTATAAATAGTTGTGTTGGTGCTCAGGAAAGGGGTTGGTGCTCTTACAAGTTGGTGCTTACAAACTTTGTATTTTTATTTGGTGCTCATTCATATACTTGAGATTGTTCTCCATGGATTTTCCCACTTTGGGTTTCCATGTAAATCTCTCTCTCTCTCTCTCTCTCTCTCTCTCTCTCTCTCTCTCTCTCTCTCTCTCTCTCTCTCTCTCTCTCTCTCTCTCTCTCTCGTGTGGTGAAAATTATTATTTTAGTTTTATTACATATATTTAATGGATGATTGAGTGGTTAAAGAAAAAAATTAGATTAAATAAAAGATATATAATATACTGATTCACCCCAATCTTAGTATATTTCATGCTTAATAATTAGTATCAGAGTAAGTTCCTTTTTAAAACCTTTTACAGCTTGAAGGAAGATTAGGAAAACATGATGGTTGGATCACATGAAGGATTTTCAATAAATAGGGAACCTTTATTTGATGGGATGAATTATGTTTTTTGGAGCATAAGGATGAAGA
Organism: Torreya grandis; assembly: GCA_037957365.1. Classification (NCBI taxonomy): domain Eukaryota; kingdom Viridiplantae; phylum Streptophyta; class Pinopsida; order Cupressales; family Taxaceae; genus Torreya; species Torreya grandis. The sequence goes on along the minus strand of JARHVA010010460.1, from coordinate 98,939 downwards.
CTTATTTGATGGCCCTTTTATTTGACATATGGCAAGCAGAGGTGGAGAAATATGAAGATCCACATACACTTGTAACTAATTTGATGGAAAAGAAGGCAAGAAAAATAATGCTAAAGCTTTAAATGCTATTTTATATGGTTTATGTGAATCAAAATTTGTTTAAGTTATGCAATGTAAATCTGCTTATGAAACTTGGGTAAAACTTGAGAATATTTACAAATGTGATGGAAAGGTTTAGTAAGCTAAGCTTTAGACTTTTAGAAGATAGTTTGAGAGATTGAAGATGGAAGAAGAAGAAAATATAGCAAGTTATCTCTTCTGAGTTGATCAATTAGTCAATCGGATTCAAGGTCTAGGAGAAAATTTAGAAGAATAGACTGTGGTTCAAAAGATTTTGAGATCTCGACCATTGATAAATGATGCAAAGGTTTTGACAATTAAAGAGATGAAGAATTTCGCCAAGCTATAGATGGATGAGCCTCATGGTATTATTATGACATATGAGATGCAGACTAAACAAGATAAACCTTCAAAGAGAGAAACACATTTAAAGATATCAAAGAAAGAGAAGGCTAAAATTCAAGAATCAAGTTATAATTCTAGTGATGATGAAGATGACAATGGAGCTCTATTCATTCGTAAGCTGAGAAAGGGCATAGGTAAATATCAAAGAAAATTACCCTTTAAATATTTTAATTGTGGATAGATTGGACATTTTGTAGCTAAATGCCCAAATAAAGGTAATGATGAAAATGAAGAAGGAAAGTTTATAAACAAGAAGAATTTCAAAGAAAATTCAAGGGATTCAAGAAAAAGAGTTTATATTCTAAGTATCCTAACTCAGTTGAAGATAGTGGAGTCAGTGACTCAGAAGAAGAAGAGATTATATTCATAGCCAAACATGAAGATGACTTCACAAGTAAAAATAAAGTTGATCAAGAAGAAGAATAGGATGAAGCAAAAGTGAATCTAGAAGGAGAACTCATTTTTGCCTTAGAATAGTTAAAAGCTCTTGAAAAGAAGAATCAAAGATTAAAGTTCCAGATCGATAAAAATGAAAAGGAGTCAAAGTAAATAATTGAATATCTACAAATACACTTTGAAGAAGCCAAGAAGAATGAAGAAGATCCAATGGCACAGTTGAAAATAGTAAGTAAAGAATGTGAAAGGTATGTTATTGAAATTTCTTCTTTAAAAGTAAATATTGAGACAACAAATAAAACAATCAATGATAGAGTAGCCAATGATTCAAAATTTGAGAATAGAACTAATATATTGAATAAGATATTAGAAAATCAAAGATCAATGTTAGATAACATTGGTATTAGATTTTAAAAAAAGAAAGAGGAGGTCGCTACATTCACAAACAAGGAATAAGGAAAGAGCTATGCTGAAGATCTTAAAAAAGAAGAAATAAAAAAGTAAGAAGTTAAGAATATAGAGGACATCTCAAACAAAGAAGGCTGAAGAGAAAAAATATACAAAAGGTAATCAGGTCAGAGATACACAAACAAGTCCTATTTTTATAGTTATTATTTTTATTTTAATGGATATGGTCATAAGAAATTATAATGTCAAAAAAGAGCTAATAGTTTTAGAGATAAGGAAAAGGAAAGTCATACAGAGTAAAGCAGAAGCCACAACTCTTTTGCTCCTCTATTAGACTTTAATGAAAAGGCCATAATATGTTACAAGTGAAATAACTTTATACATATAGCCCATTACTATAGAAGTGTGTTTGAGTCAATAAATAAGGACTAGAGTTTCAAGGCTCCATTCATCAAGAATAAAGTTCAGATAAGTTCATGGCAAAGGAAATGACCTAAAAAATCTATGTTGGTGCAGACTAATTTTCATGTAAGAAATGAATAAAATCCATGGTTCTTTGATATTGGATGTTTGAGACACATGATACAAAATACTAACAATTTCATAACCTTGAAGAATATCAATGGTGGCACAGTGAAATTTAGAGACAATATTACTGCCAGAATTGCTAGAAAAGGTACACTACGTTTGGATAATGGTATAATTAAAAATGAAAATGTTTTATATGTAGAAGGTCTTAAGCATAATATTTTGAGTGTAAGTCAAATGTTTAATTAGGGGAACACACCAAAGTTTTATGTATAAGGTTATGAAATTACAAGAAAAGATTCAGATATGTTGGTTGCAGATGCTTAGAGAATAGGTAATAATTTATATATGCTATTAGACATCAAAGGTTAAAGATGTTTGATTCAGATTGAATAAAGTTTGTTATGGTAAAGGAGAATGGGGCATATAAATTTTGAAAATATTTTCAACATAATAAATAATCAAGCAACCAAAAATATTTGAAAGATTACAAAGACATACGACACACTTTGTGAACCATGTCAACATGGGAAGCAAGCTAGAAGGTGGTTCAAAACAAAAGAGTACTTGACTACACAGATGCTAGAGATTATTCACACTAAACTATGTGGACCTATGTAAACTCAAAGTACTCAAGGTGATAAGTATTTCATGTTTCTTATTGATGATTTTTCACGTATGACTTAGGTAATGTTTTTAAAGAAAAAAAGGAAGCTTTCAGATATTTCAAAGATTTCAAAGAATTAGTTGAGAATGAAAATATTTTGAATATTAAGTGTCTAAGATCAGATCGAGGAGGAGAATTCATGTCAAATCAATTTATTGAGTTTTTTGAAAACCATGGAATAAAGAGACATTATTCAACAGTTAGAACTACATAGAAAAATGGAGTAGTTGAATGGAAAAATAGAACCATTCAAGAGATAGTAAAGACAATGATAAATGAATCCAAGATAGAAGATAAATATGGGAGAGAGATAGTTGGTGCAACAATGCATATTTAAAATAGATCATTATTGAGAGTCAATAGTGACAAAAATCTTTATTAGCTATGGAAAGACAAACCAATAATAGTTGATTATTTTAGAGTTTTTGGTAGCAAATGTTTCATAAAGAGAAGAGATGAAAAACTTGGTAAGTTTGAATCTAGACAAGATGAAGGTATATTTCTTGGTTATTCTTGAAAAAGTAAAGTTTATAAATGTTATAATAAAATAACCAAGAAAATTGTTCAAAATGCAAGTGTCAGGATAGAAGAAGATGGAACACAAAGAATTAGTGATCCAATAGACATTTCTAAAATCATTGAAGAGGAAGGTTTTGAAGAATCAAATGAAGATGAGAAGAAGGAGAAAAAAGGAAATAAAATTCCATCCAAATATGTTCAGAGAAATCATAAGGAAAGTGACATATCGAGGACATAAATAAAGGAATTCACACTAGAAGAATGATGGTAAGTGAATCTGAGTAAGTTAATTTTATTTGTTATCCAAAATTCATCCTAGAATGTTTTTAAAAGCTAGACATTATAAGCATTAGGTTAAGGCTATGGATGAAGAATTAAATCAGATAGAAAATAATGATACTTGGGAATTAGTGCCTAGACCAAAAGATCATAATGTGATAGGAACAAAATGGGTTTATATAAATAAGTTGAATGAAATTAGAGAAGTTACCAAAAATAATGAAAGATTAGTATGTAAAGGATATGCTCAAATTGAGGAAATAGATTTTGAAGAAACTTTTGCACTAGTAGCAAGGTTAGAGGCTATTAGAATGTTTGTTGCATATGCAGTGTTAAAAATTTTTAGAGTGTTTCAGATGGATGTCAAATCTACTTTCCTAAATGAGAATCTTAAAGAAGAGGTCTATATTGAGAAGCCTATGGGATTTATTCTCTCAAATATTAGTAACCATTTATGAAGATTGAAGAAAGCATTATATGGATTGAAACAAGCTCCTAGAGCTTGTTATGCAAGAATTGATAAGTACCTGCAAGATCAAGGTTTCAAGAGAGGATTTGTTGATAATAATCTCGACATAAAAATAGAAGGTGAGCATCGATTGATTGTTGTGGTATATATTGATGATATCATTTTTGGATAAAATATTAAAAATATGATAAAAGAATTTTTTGATAATATAAAAAAATAATTTGAGATGTCTATGATTTGATAATTGTCATTTTTCTTAGGATTACAAATATTTCAGTTAGATAAAAGAATTTTCATATCTCAAATTAAATGTACCAAAGAAATGTTGAAGAAATTTGGTTTTGAGGATTGTGCACCAATTGGTACACCAATGTGTATAGGAATTAAGGTGAGCAAGGATCAAGATTCACTTGTTACAGATCAATATTTATATAGATCTATGATTGGTAGTCTTTTATATTTGATATCATCAAGGCTAGACATCATGCATGTAGTAGGTATGGTTACAGGATATAAGTCATCTCCAAAAAATAGTCATGTTTAGATGGTGAAGAGAATATTCAGATATATCAAGGGGTTTTTGGACTACAGGTTATGGTATCCCATAGGTAGAGATTTAAATTTGGTTACTTATATAGATTCAAATTGGATAGGGTGCATGGATGATAGAAAGATTATAAGTGGAGGATCTTTCTTCCTTGATGATAGCTTATTATCATGGCTAAGTAAGAAGCAAAATTTAGTATGACTTTCTACAACTGAAGCAAAATATATTACAATAGTATTATGTTGTACTTAAGTGCTTTGGATGAAGTAAACTTTGAAATATATTAGGGTAAAGTATGATGAACCTATTTCTATTTTTTGTGATAACACAAGTGCTATAAATATTTAAAAAAATATAGTGATGCATTCAAGAACAAAACATATTCCCATTAGATATCACTTCTTGAGAAAGTAGGTTGTAGAACAATAGGCTAAGATGGAGTAAATCAGTACTATAGAGAAAATTGTAGATATTTTCACAAAGGCACTACCAAAAGACACATTTGAGTATTTTTTAGAGAAGTTGGGAGCAATTTCTTTTACTTCCTACCATTGAGGTTTAGAATTAGTTGAGGAGGGAACTAAGTGTTAGATCTAGGTAGGCCTTTTAACATTGATGTCAAAGAGGTAGATTAATAGGTATAGGTACAGGTGTAGAAATAGGTACATGGAATAGATATAGGTTGCTATAGTAAGGGTAAGTTACTATATGTTTTTTAGATGGTAGTATGTGCATTTTTAGGATGTGGCAGTTTCATTTTGAGGTTGCCATCAATGACAAAGGGGGAGATTGTTGGAAATATTACCATTGATGTGAAAGGTCTAGCATTATTGGTGATAAAGGCCCCATTACATTTAATGGTGTTTTTAATATTCATATCTTGGCTAATATGTGTTAATATTTATTTAATATTAATGAATATATTTTTGGTTGCATATAAGTCAAAAAAGGGTCCATGGAGAAGTCAAAGAGTCACAAGGTAAAAGATGAAAGAGGAATGGGACTCATTTTTTCATGAAGAGTCATATTAAGGAATCTTAGGAGTCACCATGTGAAGACAAAAGAGGTATGGCACATTTTTCCACAAAGGGACACTTTGAGGAATATGAAAAGTCACCAAGATAAATACAAAAGAGGAAAGGACACTTTTTCTTATGAAGGGTCACCATATGACTTTTCAAATGCAAAGATATAAAGAGTCATGCAAGTTTGGTACCATTTTCCATGAGAATTGAAGAGTCACAAAGGGTGAATGCCAAAGTTCATTTATAAAGCTATAAATAAAGGCTTGATAATCCATTTGTGATAAACAAGAGGTGCATGGTTTGTATTTGTTTTCAAAGAAATAAAAACAAGAGATATTGTAGAGTTTTATCATTTGTTGAGTAAGAAACATTGAGAGCTAGTTGTGTTTTATACACAAGAGGGGTTGGTGCTCCTATGGGTTGGTGCTCATGAAAATTTTAAGGGGTTGGTGCTCACAAATAGTTGTTTTCTTGGTGCACGATAAAGGGGTTGGTGCTCCTACAAGTTAGTACTTGTGAACTTTATATTTTGAGCTGGTGCTCATTCATATACTTGAGATTGTTCTCCATGGTTTTTCTCAATTTGATTTTCCACATAAAAATTTGCTCTCTCTCTCTCTCTCTCTCTCTCTCTCTCTCTCTCTCTCTCTCTCTCTCTCTCTCTCTCTCTCTCTCTCTCTCTCTCTCTCTCTCTCTCTCTCTCTTGTGTGGTGTAAATTATTATTTTATTTTTATTGCATATCTTGAATGTGTGATTGAGTGGTTAAAGAAAATAAATTAGATTAAATAAAAGATATATAATATACTGATTCACCCCCCTTCTTAGTATATTTTGTGCTTAACAGTCTACACAATATGGAATGGTCTATTTTGATATAACTAGGCTATTTACTACAAACTCACTTGGCTAACCATATCTATTATTCTTGAATGGACAATATATTATTCATGTTTATACTTAAGTTAGGTCAATATGGATACAAGTAAATTCATGTATTGTCCTACATTAAAGTTGCCAATATTCTATAAGTGATATCATTAGATAATGTTTTCTTTTTAGATGGATTTGATGATTCATTCACCAAACTTGAATAATAATTCTTAAAATTAAACATTTAAACATTTAATGTTCATTCTAATCAAATAAAATGTTTATAATGATCCTATAATATCAACATAATTGTCCTTATAAATTATAGATAAAGATAAATAATTAAGATGGGTTGTTCAATTTTATAGATTGGAAGGCAATCATGAAATTATTTTTATTAAAATTTAATATCTTTTGAATACTAATTGGTTTCATGGATGTTATTAAAATATTTTAGTCATGCAATATTATTTTGATAATCTAATGACATAAAATAGTTTGATTTATTTGATAAAAGATGTATTAATGATGTTATTGTATATGTTAACAAACTAAACAATATTGATCTAGGCAATAATTCAGGAGACAATTCAGGTGATGGTTCTACCCCAATTGATTACATAACTTCTAGGAGCCATAAATTTTGCACCATAGCTCTGATTGACTCCCCGTTTGAATTGTCAGAAAGATAAGAATGAGGAGAATGTGATGATATGGCATGAGATTTACTCAATCGTTTTTGACCTCAAAAAACCTAATGGAAGTTCCCTAAATTTTAATTTTAGTAGTGAAGTCTAAAAATAGTAAGTTTCTAAAAATATTAATTCCTCAAATTTTGTATTGTTTTAAATCCTAGAAGTCAAAACACTTAATCTGCCTCAAGATTGGTGACCTTTCACATCCTCCTCATACATTAAAAATATGTATAAAGCAATATGTAACCCAAAATGAAAATTAGACATCTCTTCCCAAAGATAAATATATGGTTGTATTACAATCTTGAGTAATAAAACATCTCTTCTCAGAGAATTCATTGTTATTGTGTTATTTTCATGCTCTGATACCACTAATCCAAAACTCATAAGTTTTAATTGATAGATATTTCAAGAAGGTAAATATGTTTCTTATTTCTATGTGTAAGATAATTTCATCTATCATATGGGGCACATCTATGTTCTAGCTATAGAGCAATAGAAGATGATATGGGAAGGATATTTTATTAGGATAGCTAGACACTTTGGTGTAGAAAAGACATTGATAGTTCTTCAAAAACACTTCCACTAGCCCCATATGTGAAAGGATGTGGAAAGGTACCTCAAATATTGCACCCCATGTGTGGTATCCAAGCCAATAAACAAGAAGCGAGGATTGTGCATGCCATTGCTAGAACCAACCAGGCCTTGGGAATCTATGTCAATGGAATTTCTCTCATGTTTTCCCACTTCAAAACATGGCAAGGACTATATTTTTGTTGTAGTTGATCATTTTTCAAAATTGGCTATCATGATTTCTTGTAATAAAAATATATCTATTGAATAAATTTCTCAACTATATTTTAGTCATGTATGGCTCCATTTTGGTCTCCACAAGTTCATTATCTCAAATAGAGATAGCAAGTTCTTAAGCATCTTATGGTCCACTCTATGGAAGATGATGGATACCAAATTGATGAATAGCATAGACTGATGGTTAGATTGAAGTGATGAACCACTTGATTATCCACATGATTTGGATGTATCACTCTAAACATCCATGCAAATGGGATGAGAGGCTTCTTTTCATACAATGTGGATAGAATCAGGCCTTGTATAGCTCAACCAAGCATAGTCCATTCTAAGTATGCTTTGAGTTATAATCCATGGCACCAATTGATATAGTCATTTCATTATCTACCATGGAATACACACCTCATGAGAGATCTAAAGTATTAAAATCAACAAAGTTCATTGAACAAATGCAACACATCTAGCAACAAGCTCATGACATCTTGGAGGAGATGAATCAGAAGTATAAACAAATCCATGACAAACATAGGATTACACACCATTTTGATGTGGGTGACAAGGTTTGGTTGTGTCTTCAAAAGGAATGAATTTTAGGCCCACATAAAACAATTTAGCATCTATGATATGGTCCCTACACCATCACTAGAAAAGTTTGAGAAAATTCTTTTGAGTTGAACCTACTAGCCTACCTTGGTATGCATCCAATGTTCAACATGGAGCTCCTAAAACCATATCATCCACCTCTATTGGACACTTCAGTAATACTAGAATAACTAGACATTGATGAGGTTAATTCATAGAGTTTTTGATCTAATGGAGGAGCATCAGATTGTGGACACCTGGATGAAGACAAAAAGAGGATGCTCTAGTCTACTTTATCAAGTGGTCAAAGGGGGCTAGCTTTGACACATAGGTGTATGGCTCATAGAGAATTAAATTAAGACACAAATACCACACTTTATGAGGAATATTGATGTAATGGAGACCATTACTTCTCAAGGTGGGAGGAATAATCTAGGCAACAATTCAAGTGATAATTTCAGTGACAGTTCTATCCCAATTGATGACGGAACTTTTGGGAGCCATAACTTTTCCATCATAGCTTTGATTGACTCCCTATTTAAACTATTGGAAAGCTAAGAATGAGGAGAACACATTGAGATGGCACAATATTCTATCAATGTTTTTTGACCCCCAAAAAGCCTAATGAAATTTCCCCAAATTTTAATTTTAGTAGTGCAGCCTAAAAATAGTAAGTTTCTAAAAATAGTAATTCCTTGAATTTTGTATTGTTTTAAATCATGGAAGTAAAACCACTTAATCTCCATTGATATTGGTGACCTTACTACCTTCAAAATGTGTATAAATTTATATGTAACCTAAAATGGAAATTAGACATCTCATCCTAGAGATAAGCATATGGTTGTATTGAAATATTGAGTAATAAAACATTCTCTTCTTAGAGAATTCATTGTTACTGTGTTATTTTTGTGCTCTTGAAATATATGTCGATCAAAACTTCTGAGGTTTTGATCAAATATGGTGTCAAACTTATTAAAATTTTAATAGGGTACAATGTTATTATTTTGGCTTGGATGTTATAATATATCATTTACACAGTCATAAATTTTAAGGTATCAATCTATGAACATTTATTTCTATTACCTAATATAAAAATCTTATTTACAAGAGAGATATTATGTTTTATCTCATTTTTATCAAATGCCACTTTTTATAAATTTATTCAAAGCTATTAGGGAATGATAATTTATAAATACAAGTATTATTGTCAAATATTTATCTTACTTAATGAGGTCTTACCATTTTAGGAAGAGTCTTAGCATTCTGTACAACCATTGCATACATGTCTATCTAGGTAGCAAAAACTATGCCATTTGAATAAAACTAAATTTAAATTTATTTAAAAAGTGTTTTTATTTCCATAACACTATTTATTCTTACACATGTTGGAGGGATCAACTTTTCACATAATGGAGTGTGTCATAGTGAGGCGACTGGGTTTGGAGGAAAAGCCTCATAAAGAGAGGACACATAGTAGATGTAAAAGAGGTTTGAATATAATTATTTATATTGTGAGGTGTAGTTACTCATTTAACACTTAGGTAGATAATTTAGATTGGTTTTATTACTGATGTAATAATATGATAGTTTTAACAAATATTCCATACCACCAAAAAACCATTTAAAAGTAAGGTGTCGCTTATGAAAAAGCCTATATATGATGCTAGGCATAAATAATATTAAATTTGTTATTATTATATATGTTGAGAAAAGGGTGATACAACATTTTTTAATGGGTAGATAAACTCTTTTTATTAGATACACATGGCAATGGTGAAATGTGGTTTTCATATTCTTGAAAAGTAATCATACTTAGTTTATTATTTAGGATAGAGAGTTGCTAGATATGATGTAGGTTTAGAGGTTAATTAGGATGCCATAATTTAAATATCTTGCCTAGAAAAATATATTAGTGCTAAAGGAAAAGATATTCATTTGATCTAATTCATTATTTACAAATACAAATTTATATATAGGATGGCATATTGCTACAACTACCTTAAACAAGTAAAAAGTCAGGCTAAAGATTTCATCTTATAGGTGCATCAGACAAGAAATAAATCATACTAACCTCTAGGTCTTTTACCATAATTTTTTTCATAATATCATCTTATTCTTCTCTAGTAACATAATTTTTCAAGTGATCTTGAAGATTTAAAACAAAGATATAATGATATTAGAGAAAAATTAGATCAACCTATCAATAAGAGGATTGACTCAGCTTACCCATTAATAATAAAAGGGTGATGCCTTTGGTTTAGGAGGACTCTTATATAATTATTAATAAAATATTTTTAAGGATATTATTTTTTGCAAACCTGAGGAGAGAGAAAAATTAAAATCCTATGCTTGAATGACTTCAGCCCAACTAGGCAAATAAAACTCAGGTAAATATTATTGGTCAAAATATCCTTATAAATGATTAATGTAAAAATACATCTTTAAAAAAATGTATCAAATTTATTTATAAAAGATAAGTATTATAATATAGAATAAAATAAGATAAACTAGGTGTTCCTACATTTCTCTTCCCTCTAGTGAAAACTATTACTATTGTAAATAGATATTTGATGCATAATATATTAGACTATTTTTAAATACATATTAAATAGCTTGAGTTAATCAATAGGATTATACATCACTGAAGAACATGGCTTATTATAACATCACATCTCAATTACATATTGAAAGGTAATTGGATCTGATGCTAATCTAAAAGAACTTCATCCTTCCTTTCCAAATCTCCTCCCTTTTCTTCTCTTATACAAGTTATTCTAATTCTCTTCTCAACACATTTTCCTTATTTAATTTTGAATAAAATTCTCTAATACAAATAAAATCTATTCCTCTTATTCTAACCTCTCTCCTTTATTTTCAAAGGTTTCAATAAATAGATTTTTAATTAACTCCAATAGTTATTTCCACCCATGTGGCATCATGGGTAGCATTAATATCATTCTAGTGATGATAATGATTCTTTGACATTCTTTATTTATTTCCCATCCCTTTATCCTCCCAAGATGGCATATTTGGTAAAGATGTGGAGCATGGGTCCAATTTTAATTAGTTTTCATAAAAGTATTTAATAATACTCACAGTATTTTTATTTTCACTAAAT
>JARHVA010010460.1:42500-80000 GCA_037957365.1 Torreya grandis | reverse complement strand
TTAACACATGTATAAAATTGAGTTGGAAGGTCATGTTATAAGTATGATACATAGATTCAAAGATTATTCATGTTTTCGCCATGTACAATAAGGCCATGAAATTCAAATCCTCTATGAAGGCAGTCATAAAACATGAGGCATTACATACCTCTCCCTTAGAAAAGCATCATCCTCAATACAAATAATAATAAAATAGTTATTAAAGTTTAATTTATATATTATATTCTATGTCTCAAATAAGGTGATATATATCATCATTTTAATTTCCATGTTTAGTTGATTTCTCTAGTTTGGGTCAATAGTAACCCTTTATGATAATTTTCAAAATGGTTTTACTAATTCCTCTTGATTTTAAAATTATCATCATTAAATTTTTATAATCAAATCTAGGATGTTAGACATGAAATAGTCAATTTCTGATCTGAAGATAGATTGTTTCTTGATATTTTTCATTCTATGTATCTTTAGAGAGAGAATTTATCATATTGATCACACATTTAATTGAGATTCACATCATAATCTAAATCAAGCATATAAACTTACATATTTTCTAGTTAAAATGTTCCAAAAATCCCATAATCTATAATAAAGACTTTTATATTAGGATCATACCATCTTAATGTAATAATATAATGTGAAACAAATTTCAGAATTTTAGGGTAAGTAATAAATTTCATCAAGGTGGCATAATGATTTTCAATCATATTTAGTAGATAAAGAAGAAATTAGAGGTTAAATAATCATTTACACCATTACAATAATAAATATAAATTCAATTACCAAGGTATGGGACAAAAGTGAGATATTTACAATCATGTCTTAAGGTAGTTTTATGAGATTTATATGAATCTTGTCATAGAACAAAAAACCATATTTAATTATAATGGTGCCCATACATAACAATGTGTATTCATAAATATAAAATATATACACATATTATGATCCTACTCATTATTTAATCATATGCTCATGAATAATTTGTTAATCTAATTAAAACATATTTTTATGAATTTACTAAAGGATCACTCAATAAAAATGAGTTTCAATTAATATATAAAAACCTCCCTTATTATTTTACATCTTAACTCTTGACACCTAGATTTCATGTTACATGATAAAGTGTTTATGAAATATACAATTTAATAACAAAAAGAACGTATCCAAAAATCTTATTAATCCATGACCCCTATAATTGTCTCATGATTTAAGACATTTGCACTTTATTTCAATCATGAGTCTAGAATATGTAAAATTATTATTGAAATGGAACCAACATGTAGCCTTACATGACCCGAATTTCATTTTTCATTCAATCTAGCCATGAGTCACTATGTACTTTAAATTTTTTAAGAATATTGGTGTATTATTCCTATTATAGTTAAAAAGTTTGAGTAGTAAAATTAGTAAATAAATATGTAGTAACTAAGCTACTAATTTGTGTAAATTATATTTCAATTTTGTCATTTTAAAAAATAGTAATAAGAGATGGAAAAGAAGACTTAACTAGAAACTGCCTGATCTAACTGAGACATAAGCTAGAATTCATTGTACAAGACTAGGACAATATCAAAAACTAAGATCTAGCCTTTGTTTTATGATTGGATAGGAGAACTAAAACTAGATAGGAGTGGCATCAGTACTATAGTCCACCTCTACCACTATTGTCTTGAGGATCTAAGCTTTCTAGGTTTTATCTGCTATCTTTGTGTAAACCTGTATCTAAAGCTTTAGCTAATGGAAGTCTATAAAGCTCCTTGTAAATAATATTTTATCTTCAAACCCTATAATCCATTTTTATTTGACTAATTTTGAGAAAGAGGGGGTGTTAGTTTGTGTAATATTCAATCAACATGGATCCACACCCCTTTTGTGGGCACATTGCATACATACCAATACTCCAAAGAGGGATCAAGCCATATGTAGTTCTCCCAATTGATGTGATTTATGTAATTGACTGTATGAATATGGAAAATTATAAAATAGATATACTTGAGGTGGCTAGGGAGTGGTGTCAGGATCTGAATAAGCTTTTAAGTATATTATTTGGTTGTAGTTAGAGAATAGGGAAGATTACTTGAGTAGTCTTCCTTATATTATTGCTTTCTTAGTGATATTTTATAACCCTTTCTAAATTATCTTTGAATGGGATTTTATAGGGTTCTATTGGTCATGGCTTGAATGTGTTCACATTAGGCTAACAAAGATAAGGATGGGGAAGTAGAGAAAACTAACCATTGGACCCAAAATTACACTTGGATAGGAGCATTGAAAGTGGATAGGAGTGGCACCAATGCTATAGTCTAAGTGTGGTGCTATTATCCTTAGTTGATGAGACCTAGGGGGATGAATTAATCATGGAAAAGGGGGTTTAGCTCAACTAGGATCAAGTCTAAAAATATACTGATGATTAGGAATCAATGAAAAGATGCTTATGAGGGTTAGGAGAGAAAGAAAGAGGGACCTATGGGTTGGGTGTCTTTAACCATGCTCAAGATACCAATTTTCACATTTTATATGACTAAATTTGTCCCCCATTTATTTTAGTGATGCAGTAAAGTGAAAGACTAGGATAAAGGAAAAATAGAAAATGTCCATGAACTTACCTGCAAGGGTGAAGCTCATGAAGCTGTGTGAAGATAGTTGTATGTAGAGAGAGCACATTGTGAAGTGTAAATCTACAAAAAAAAAGAGTATATCAGTTCTTACTAGATATGTTATATCTAAAATAAGAATGTACAAAGATAGGCAAGATAAAGATGAATATAAAGGAATGAATACACATCATCAGGTACATGAACCAATATAAAACCTATTATTATGATAAGTAATATTAGATGATGTTGAGTAATACTAGATGATGTTTTACTAAAAGTAATATCACAAATAGAGATTAGTGCTCAATTTTCCAAGAGTGGCTCAAGAATGAAAAGGTTGACCCTTTGACTCTATTATCACCTGTTGAGTGAAGCTAGGTTATCATGCATGTGCTAATCGATGTCTACATTGTGTGTCTAATCCTTTTGAGTAGATGGCTCAGAAATACAAAGGCTAGATAATCCTTTGGATCCATTATTTCCCCATGAAGATAAGTTATGAACTGATACTGGTATTAAATGTGTATCATATGATATGGATCCTAAAGCACATGAATGATCTATAATCTGACAACATTGGTGTAGATAGCTAAATGTATGTTAGAAACTAGGCCATTCTTGGCCACTCTAAAAGATAGAGATTAAGATTGTATAAAAGCCACTCTAAAATTGGTGCACTAGGCTTATATGAAATCCAATCTAAAATTTGGAGGTTAGGATTGTATGAAAGCTACTCCAAAATGATGCCAATCACCTATAGATGGAATAAGGAACACAATTGCTAAGAATGCTTAGGTAATGCTAAACTTAAAAAGAAAATAAAATAAAATTTCCATACACATTACCCCTAATCACTAGTGTCTAAAACATGGAATCAAATCTAGAAGTTACACTATCATATTTTAAATTGGAAGTGAGAACCATCATGCGACACATAATTCCCCCTATATCTATATTATTTGAGCAAAAGTGTACTAAAACTACTAATTCTAAACTAGTCTAACTATGAAAACTGTAGTTGAATCTACCTTTTTGCCTACTTCTAAAAAGTCTAGCTTTTTTACTATTTGGATAGGAGTACTAGAAATGGATATTACTGTCATCGATGTTATTGTCTTGGGCCAAATCTGGTAATTGTTCTAACATTTTCACTTTCTACCTAGTCTGTTCTAACTATTTTGAAGCCTAGTTGTTGTTTTGGGTGTGCTAAATGCTACTCTTTTTACTATTAGAGATATAAACTCTATGATTAAACCCCTATTTATTTCCCCCTCTTCTAAGGGTAGGAAAGAAGACCCTAAAATGACTTCCCTTATAATAAAGATCGCTATAAGTGTGTTATGCTACAAAGATATATGATAAAAATGATAATTGAGGAGATATCTCAAGATATAACATGGTTTGTATTGATAGATTTTTAGATCAATAATGGTATGCCTAGATAGATATAACAATGTAATAATATGTACAATGTATTGAATTAGAAATATACATGTTAGTTATTATTTTTTAGTTGTCATGGAGGGATGGAGCATGATATCCAACATGGCATCCAAGAAAGAAATATAATGCATGATGTGGATCATGGAATTTCAAAAAATGAGAATAAAATAAGTAATATGAACATAAATAAATAAGCATACAAGGGTGACCAAGGGGTAAAAAAAATAAGGTACATAGGCACATGTCACTCAAACTAAAGGGCAAGCATTCAAGGCATGTTCAAATGCCACATATACATACAATTGAAACAAATAAGGTTGAATAAAATCCACAATCACATATAAGAGTATAGATAAAGGACATTGGAAAATTTCCTAAAGCACACACATGAATAGAAGTAAAGGACATTAGCAAATGTCCTAAGACACATATAGGAGACAATCATGAACTGAGAAAAATGATATCATATCTAACAATGAAAAGAAAGAAATGAAATCATGTAAGATATAGAAATACAATCACATCTAACTAATCAAATTAAGAAATGAAATAATGCAAGACATGGAGTACAAGACCTAGTAAATCCTAGGAAATACACAAGTGGTAAATACTAGTGAATGTTGATAGAGTAATATGTGTAAGCTAGTAATTAATGTGCATCATAATGATAACTAGAGTGTGTGGTGTAAGAATGGCATAACTATAATGAAATTACTTAGATGTTTGCACAAAATTATTATATAGAACATAGAATAAGCCAATATGAGAGATCACACAATAATAATAGATACCAGAGTAAAATATTGGACAATATAAAAAATCCACTTTGAGGGGAAAACCTCCAAAATAATGCAATAAGAGAAAAATACATAACATAATGATTAAAAACTAACCAATACCTCCTATATATAGTCTACTTAGCCATGGTTATTCTAAAGGCTGACCTATCTAAGAACATAGAGAAATGTAACAAGTATATAAAAGAGGTATGTAAGGCATAATTCAAACACACATATCCCCAGACACACCAATGGTTAAAGGCATACCAAACCCCTCCCCTTCAAAAAAACATTTTTTTCAACATTATGGCAACTCTAAATGTTTCTGCATAAATGCATCATACTCCCAAGTGGCATCTTCACATAAAAAATACTTCTATTTCATCAGGTACTCTGTAATCACTCTGAAACATAGCTACTTAGTGCATATATAAAGGATCACCTCAAGATCAAGAATAACTTTGCCTTCTTCATCCAATTCTATTAATTTTGTTTGAATGAAAACTCTATGTCTAATGACTTTCTTCAAGAATGATACATGAAATACAAGATGTATGTGAGTGGATGAATGAAAATCTAGCTTGTAGGCTACACTTCCAATTTCGTACAAGATCTGATAAGGCCAATAATACTTATGAGACAACTTGTTATCTCTTTTTTGTTGCTTTCATGACATATTATTATATGGCTGTAAGTAAACAAATACCTAATCACCAATGTCAAAATGTTTCTCTCTTTTGTGTTGATCTACTTGTTTCTTCATGTGATTCTAGTCCATAACTAAATTTTCATGCAAACTTGCAAGGACCTCCTATTGATGGTGAATATGTTCTTCAACTGCATGAACCTTAAGATGGACCTTCAAGTTTCTAGTGATGGATGGAGGGTGTTATCTATAAAGTGCCATGAAGGGAGATATTTTTGAATAATTATGAACATAAGTATTATAACACCTTTTAGCAAGTGGCAACCAATGAACCCATTTATCATGTTTATCAAAAATTAAAAAATGGAGATATCCCTATAAAAGTTTATTAACTACCTAAATTTATCCATTATATTGAGGATGATGGGATGAACTATGAGCCAATTGGGTGTCCAAACATATAAATAACTTTGTCAAAAGATTACTAGTGAAAATGGGATCTCTATCACTGACAATGATCTTAGGTGTCCTATGTAGTTTTTGAATTGCATTTAGAAAAGTAGCAACAACTACTATATTATCAATAAATGGATTTGATAAAAAAAATGGGCATACTTACTAAGATGATGCATAACAACCATGATTAAATTATGACCATTAGATCTTGGTAAACCTATAATGAAATTCATAGATATCTCTTCCCAATGTTAGCTAGGGATGGATAAAGGTTGTAAAAGACCTAGGGTTTTGATGGTTTTATCTTTGTTTTGTTCATAGATCATACATTTATCCACATATTTTTGGACTCCCCCTTGAGTGCTTCCCAAAAAAATATTTCTTGATTCTATGATAGGTTTTAAAAAATCTTGAATGACACCCAATTGGAGTTGTATGAAGTTCATAAAAGATTTTCTATTTAATAAGATAATTCTTACATAGGTACAATCTCTCTTTATACCATAATGCATTACCCTTCCATGTGAATTTTTTAAATCCACCTAAACCCTGATGAATATTTTTAATTGAATCATGGGTAGCACTATCATGTTCTCATTCTAATCATGCTTCATCTAATCAATCTACCTACAAAATGGTTATGACCCATAAAAATTCCTTAACGGATTCATCCTTTCTAGATACTGCATCCACCACCACATTGTCCTTGCCTTCTTTGTAGACTATTTCAAAATCATAGCCTAACATCTTAGTTACCCATTTTTTTTGTTCTTTAGATGACAACTATTGCTCTAAAAAATATTTGAGACTATCATGATCAATATTTACCTGAAAGTGATGACCCATCAAATAAGGTCTCCATTGTTTGATTTCATGCAAAGTGGCCATCATGTCCTTTGCATAGATGGGCTTGTGATTATTTTTACCCTTTAATTTACAAGTTTCAAATACAAGTGGTCTACCTTATTGCATGAGTATAACACTCATACCATACATAGATGCATCACATTCAACCACAAAAGTGTTGGAAAAATTAGGAGTGGCTAATACTAGAGTGGTGAACATAGCCAATTTTAATTGTTTAAATGCCTAGGTAGATGCATTAGTCCACTGAAAGGAGTCTTTATTTAATAAAGAGGTGAATGGGGCTATAATACTACCATAATTTTTGAGAAACCTATGATAAGAACAAGTTAGCCCCAAAAATCCCCATAGTTGCTTGACTATCTTAGGAATTGGTCAGTCTACCATTGCTTAGATTTTTTTAGGATCCACTTTCACTCCTTCATAAGAAACTAGATAACTCAAATATTCAACCTCACAATCCCCAAAAATATATTTGGAAGGTTTGGCATAAAATCGATGTTGTTCTAAAATGGAGAGTACATGTTTTATATGTTGCAAATGGTCTTCCCAATTTCTACTATAAATGAGGATATCATCAAAGAATACCATAACAAATTTTCTCAAAATGGCCCAAATATAGTATTCATAAAACTCTAAAAAGTAGATGGTGCATGCTTTAGACCAAAAGGCATAACTATAAACTCATAATGGCACTCATGAGTCCTCAAAGTTGTTTTGGGTATGTCTCTATCATGGATATGGATTTGATGATACCCATAACTCAAATCTAACTTGGTAAAATATAAATCACCATTCAATTCATCTAGAAAATCATCAATGACAAGAATAAGAAACTTCTCTTTGATAGTGTACTTATTGAGTTCTCTATAGCTAGGAAACATCCTCCAAGTGTCATCTTTCTTTCTCACCATGATAACTAGTGAAGAATATTCACTTTGGATATGGTGAGTGATTCCTACATCCACCATCTCCTATACCATCTTTTCAATATCACTTTTCTAGGAATATTGATACCTGTATGGCCTAATGTTGGGTGGTGTACTACTAGGAATAAGTTTGACAACATGATAATGCATGCGATTAGGTGGAAATAATTTTGACATGTCACCAAAAATAATAGAATGGGCATTAATAACTTGTTGCAGATCAAGAGGTTGAGATGGTTGAGTTGACTATAATTCCATGGAAAAAAAGCAAGCTATAAATCCTTTAGAACCCTTACAAAGAATCTTTGTCATTTGAATACACAGCTAACCAATTGTGGAGATTTAGCCCTTAATCCCATTAGCTCAAATGCCCTTTTTTTATAATGAAAATGCATGAATAATTCTTGGAAATTCATCTCAATAGTCGTAAAGTGGTGAGCCACTATACTACCAGAATAATATCAACTCAACCCATAGGAATAACAAATATAAGATAATATAACAGTAGTCTCCCATGGTCAGCTTAATACTATGAAATTTTCTTGAACATATTATAGTACCACCATCTACAATCATAACTTGAAATTATGGAGTTGGATAAATGAAATAGTTCAAATGAGTAGCCAAGTTACTATTGATGAAGTTGTGTTTGCTCCAAGAATCAATAAAGATAGTGACCTTCTATTTATTAAGGAAATGCATCACCTTAAGAGTTTTGGGAGTACTAATACCTAAAAGGGCATGACAAAAGATAGTAGGCTAAGAATCTTCAGATTCCTCCTCAAGACCTTTTATATCCTCATCATGTACTTCATCATCTTCATCATCATTGAAACTTTCAATGTAAAATAATTTATTTTCAACACAATGATGGTATTTACTCCATTTGCTATCACAACCATAACAAAACCCTTTGGATCACTTCTTAATTTTTCATTGTGTTAATCTGGTGGGTTATGGAAATGATGGTGCTAGAAAGGTTTAATCATGACTAGTAGTGAAAGTTTTCCTTTTGACCATCTCTTTTTCTTCTACCGTATGTGCCTTAGGGATAACTTATACTATAGATGTTGGGTTAAACATTCAAACCTCAAATTGGATGATATCTTTAAGGCCACCTAAAAATAGATCAGTCAAAGTTTACTTAGTGATATCTTCCACTTGTAAAGAGAGATTATGAAACTGATGAATATAATATTTCATAGTTCTTATTTACCATAGTTTGGCTAATTGACTAAAATAGATTTTAGATAAATCATTTTTGTAATGAACCAAAAAATCCTTAGTGAAAATAGACCATGTAATATTAGCACCATTTTTTAATTTTGAGCATATAACTGATGATACCAAATTAATTGTTTAGGTTTCAGATACAAATATGCCACTATCACCTTCTGAGAACTAGAGGTTTGATGTATCTCAAATAAATTATAAATTTGGGTAATCTAAGTGATAAGATACTTACCATTGAACTTATGCATGTCCACTTTTAGTAACATCAGTTTCATACTAGCATGAGAGTTGTTAGTGTTGAGAGGAGGATTTGAATGTTGAAGTTGAGGGTTGTTGGGCTGAAACTGAGATGCAAGGGAAACCAATTATGTAGTGATATGATTTAATTAATTATGAACCCCATTAATCTCTCTACACATCCTTGAAACATCAGGTTGGACTGCAATAAAGTCATCATGCCTCACCAAGTTCTTTATGTCTACTTGAAGCTGAGAAATCACTACATCTAAAGTTTCAGATTCCATGTCTTTGGTAGAAGGAGTCTTAGGAGTTTCTTTCCCTCCTTTTCTTCCTCAGGTACTAGGACCTACCATATACAAACCCTAGGAGGGTTTTTACCCTAAAAGAAGTGTACAAGGAGATGGTACCATTGTGATCACCTTACCAAGATGAATCTAATGACTGCCTTTATGCACTAAGTTAAAAATTTTGACACCAAAAAAGTGTACCTATAGAATATACCATTGTGATAATCTCACCGAGATGAATCCAATAACTGTAATTGTGTAAAGGGAATTTTTTTTTAGACTTTTTTTTAAGATGTTTTCTTTTCAAAAAAACATTTCAATATATACTACTCTGATAGAAAAAATAATTCTTCCCAGATTGTAAGTTATGTTTTTTCACTCCCACCAGTCCCAAAAGCCATGCCTCAGGAGATCCAAAAATAATGCCATAGGAAACTTTCCCAAATCAAACCTTTGATACCACTTGTAATGAAATTACTTATATGTTTATGCAAAATGATAATATAACACACAAAATAAGCCAATATGAGAGATTACACAACAATAATTGACAATAAAGTAGAAAATTGGATAATATAGCGAAGCCATTTTGAGGGGGAAACCTCCAAAATAATGTAATAAGAGTATAATACTTAACATAATGATTAAATAATAACCACTACCTCCTATATATAGCCTATTTATCCATGGTTATTCCATAGGCTAACCTATCTAAGAACATATAGAAATGTAACAAGTATATAAAATAGGTATATAATCCACAAGTCAGCCACACATATCTCTAGACATACCAATGGTTAAGGCCATAGAAATAACCTAGATGATGTAGTCATGTAGAAGATTCCACTAGTGGGTATATATATCAATATATGTCTTGATATAGAAGTAAGATGCTCCCTCAATGGGTAGAGTGAATAAATCATGGATTTGGATGTCACTGCACACACTCAAAGAAGATCAATGTAGATAAATTGACAAGCAATATCATAGAACAACAAATGTAAGTCTAGCATGAAAGTATAAATTTAAAGCATGGATGATGCATGCAATAAAAATATTTTTGATCTTTTGAATTGTTTGAATGTTTTTGTATTTTGAAAAATTTGAATGTTTTTGGATTTTGAGTTATCTGAAAGTTTTTGGATTTTGAGTTATGATTCAGGAGCAATTTCATGCTAAGAATGTGTTTGTCATGTTTGTGGTTGAGTTTTAGCATGTCTAGGTGTGCTAAGTTAGTTTCCCTCCATTTCTTAGGTTTTCAAATTTTAAAATTTGTCTAGGTAACCTTTAAGCATGAAATAAGACCTATATGTGAGAAAAAGGACAAATATATGTAAATATTGGTCAAATAAAACCCAATATCTTATCCTCAAATGATTTCAGGTCTGTTGGGTGAGATATTAAGTGATTTGAGTCTTTTTATGTTAGAAAAGCTGTTTTACCCCATTTTGGGAGGTTGTTGTGTGAAGCCTAGTATAGGATTTGAGTATCTAAGTTTAGAAAATATGGTTCATATGGGGGATTTTCGTGTGAAAGAGGTGTATATGTATATATTATTGGTGAATTAATGAATTTGGAGTTTTTGTTTTGAGTCATGTTTTTTTGTTTTTGTTCAATCTTCCTCAAGACTATGTATGTAGACCAGACATGACAATAAGGAAGAAGTTTACAATTAGTACTTAAGATGGTATTATATTATTTTTGACTATTTTAGATTATAGAGGATGTTAATACAAGAATAATAAAATTTATTTGGGCTATTAACTCTCTAGGATGCTCCCTGTAGCTCAAATTTGGTGTAAACTAGACCCTAACTAGATCCTTGCTGATCTCATGAACTGTACAATATAAAATTCCAAAAATTTGTAGTTTTTTTGGGTTTATAATTTTTAGATTTTATAAAAACTTTCATGGCTGTAATGTATGGGAAAGTGATTTTTATTGTATACTTGTGTTTTAACCCTGTTTTCCTACAATTTTGAGTATCTGAGTATAACAACAAGATTTTAAGATAGTTTTGTGTTAAATAAAAGGTGTTTTGTGATTAGATTAGTTTTATTATGTCATATGGCACATCTCAAAAAAAATTCATGATCTAATTCAACCCCAAACTCTCCCAAACACCAAAATAGGGTTGTTAAGAGGTGTAATTAGGTCTGCTATAGGGGTCAAAAGTATCATTCCATACAAAACAACTATACCTGGTCTTGACATATGTTATGTAACATGAAAATGGGTATCTAGAAAAATTTATATGTTTTTTATAGTAGGTGTTTTGTGAAAGATACGGCCAAAAATTAGGCCTAGTAGGGCTACAAGCCTATGAACCCATCAACACAGCAAGTAGAGTCTTGCAGCGTAATCTAACCTTTTGTTTTTATCACTTCAAAGCTTCAAATTAAGTGTAAATGGATAATAAAAAGGGTCTAAAGTGTTTTATTTATGTCTTATATATATATATATTTTTGTAATAGATTTTGTTGTTACCATCAAACAAGTAATGCTTAGATATGACTATCATATTGGTTTGTTAGTTTCATTTTGTTGAATTAAGTCCCTTTACCCATTTGGTATTAGAGCCCAAGGGATTGTGCACAATCTAAAGATCTAAGTCAAAGATAAGAAGAATGTGATTTATGAAGAAGAGGCAAGATGGCCATGAGAGTTAGGAATAGAGGTGGAGCTGGTGGAAGGAGACCTGGAGGATAAGTTGCAATGGCAGAAGAGATTAGGAACCTGACAGCTAGGCTACAAGACCTAGAGATGGCTCAAAGAAGAGGCACTAACATGGGTGAAGTTAGTGATAGAGAAGAGGAGCCACTAGAGGATGAATTGGTGGTGGAAGAAGAAACAACTGAAGATAGGTTGATTAGAGCCATTATGAAGGTGAACACAAAGCCAAAAATGGAGATTCCAATGTATGAAGGTAATTTGAATGTGGAATAATTAATTGATTGGATTAGTGCATTAGACAAATAGTTTGTGTATGAAGGAATTGAAGAAGATGATAAGAAAGTCAAGTATGCTATGACAAGGCTAAAGAGCCAAGGCTAAGGTGGGATGGAGTGCAAGAAGAAAGGAGGAGGAAAGGGAAGCCAAAGATCAGAAGCTAGGATAGAATGGTAGAAAAAATGAAAGTTATGTTTATGCCTAAATATTATCAAGCTAGTCTTTTCAAGCAATTACAAAATTTGAAGCAAAAAGAAATGGCTGTAAAAGAATACACTGAAGAGTTTTACAGGTTGATTATAAGATCAGGTCATATTGAGGATGACATAGAGAAGGTAGCTAGATACACTAATGGTTTGAAGTTTTCCATTCAAGATGAGATTAGTCTTCTCATTCCTAAGATAGTTGAAGAGGCATATCAATTTGCCTTGAATGCTGAGGAGAATATTGCAAGAAAACAAACATCTTTATCAAGAGGAAGGCGCAGATCCATCAGAGGTCGAGGATTTCAATGAGGTAGAAGACAACTGCAAACATCTCAAGAAGAGGCCACCTGCTCATGAAGCTCAAGAGGTAGCTATACACCAAGAGGAAGAAAGCCATACTAAGGATATCAAAGAGGAAGAGGAAGATTCATGGGAAAATGATTTAGGTGCAACAAGTATGTAGGACACAGGGCATATGAGTGTCTAGAGAACCCTTCTACTAGCCATGAGAGGGGTGTACGTGTGACGCAAGGCGAATAAAAAAATGAACAAGTTGCAGCAACTTATGAAGATACCCCAGAAGAAGGTGAGTCTCTTTTGATGAAAAGAATCTTGTTGAAGCCAAATAAATAAGTTGTAGAACCACCTCAAAGGAAAACTCTATTTAGAACCACATGCAAAAGTATGGGGAAATGCTGCAAGGTCATCATAGACAGTGGGAGTACTGACAATCTTGTGTCAACCGAGATGGTGGAGAAACTAGGCTTGAAGAAGGAGGTACATCCTACACCTTATCAAGTCTCTTGGCTACAAAAAGGACAAAAAATCTTGGTAAGTGAACAATGTAAAGTAGATATTCACATAGGAACATATAAGGATCAGATTTTATGTGATGTCATGCCCATGGATGTATGTCATATCTTGCTTGGAAGGCCTTGGCAGTTTGACAGGAAGGCCATGCATGATGGAAGGCAGAATATATACATGTTTGAAAACGATGGGATCAAGCATACACTCACACCATTGAAAGAAGAGGCTCCTGATATTGTAGGATATAATTCTAAAATATTGATAATGAGTGGTAAAGAGTTTCTACATCAAATGAAGAAAGAAAAGGTAAACTTTGTTGTGATTGGTAAGCCAAGGAGTGTAGTCACTAGTACTAAGTTGATTGATTTGCCTCAAGAGATTCAAGATATGTTGAATGTGTAAATTGATATTTTGGTAGATGATTTACCTAATGAGTTACCACCATTGAGAAGCATTAGCCATCACATAGACTTGATTCCAAGAGAAAATCTTCCAAACAAGGCTGCCTATAGGTTGACACCAAAGGAAAATGAAGAGATCAAACACCAAGTTCAAGAACTATTAGACAAAGGATTGGTAAGAGAGAGTTTAAGTCCTTGTTCTATCCCCATAGTTTTGAGTCCTAAGAAGGATGGGAGTTTGAGAATGTGTATAGATTATAGAGCAATCACCAAGATTACTATCAGGTATAGATTCCCATTGCTTAGGATTGATGACTTGATTGTCTGAGTGGAGCTACATATTTCTCTAAGATAGACTTGAAAAGTGGTTACCATCAGATTAGGATAAGAGAAGGGGATGAATGGAAAATAGACTTCAAGACCAATGATGGACTCTATCAGTGGTTAGTCATGCCATTTGGACTAACCAATGCACCAAACACCTTCACGAGGTTGATAAATGAAGTGCTTAAGGAGTTCACTAGTAAGTTTGTGATAGTAGATTTGGATGATATTTTGGTGTTTAGTCAAACTAAGGAAGATCATTTCAAACATTTAAGGATGGTATTGAGTAAGCTACATGAAGAGATATTGTTAATCAATGTGAAAAAGTGTAGTTTCATAAAGATAGAGTTGATATATTTGGGGTTTGTGATTTCAAAAGAAGGATTGAAGATGGATAAGGAGAAGATTAAGGCTATACTTGAGTGGCCTGCACCTAGGAGAACATATGAGGTAAGAAGCTTTCATAGTTTGGCTAGCTTCTATAGGAAATTCATAAGAAATTTTAGTAGAATTGTTGCTCCAATGATAGATATAATCAAAGGTGATAAAATAAGTTTTTGTTGGACTGAGGCTACTGATAAGAGTTTTAGATTATTGAAAAAGAAGGTAACTAAAGAACCGATCCTAACCTTGCCTGATTTCAATAAGCTTTTTCAAGTAGAATGTGATGCTAGTGGAACTACAATAGGAACTATTTAAAGCTAAGATGGGAAGCCTATAACATACTTTAGTGAGAAATTAAGTGATGCTAAGAAGAAGTACTCATCCTATGATCAAGAATTTTATGCTCTTTTACAAGCTTTGAAGAAATGGAGGCACTATGTTTTGCCTAAATATTTTGTTTTGTTCACTGACAATTATTCTTTACAGTTCATTAGCAATTGGAATAAGTTGAGTCAAAAGCATGTTAAATGGAGTGAATTTTTACAAAGCTTCACATTCACTATTAAGCACAAGAAAGGACAATCTAACAAGGTTGTAGATACTCTAAGTAGAAGGAATCTGATCATGCAAGAATATCAAGTAAGCATTTTGGGATTTGAAGATTTGAAGGAACTATATAAGGAAGATCCAAGAGGGTCTGCTGTTTAGAGATAACCAACTTTGCATACCCAAGAGTTCCATGATAGAGAATTTATTGAAGGAAAAGCATAGTGGTAGCTTATCAGGACATTTTGGGTAGAATAAGACATTAACACAATTGAGTGCTCATTACTATTGGCTAGTTATGGGTACTAATGTCAAGAAATTTGTTTAAAAGTGTAAAACATGCCAATATGTCAAGGGAAGTAGTCAAAACATAGGTTTGTACCTGCCACTACCCATTCCCAATAGGCCTTGGGATTCAATAAGCATAATATTTTGTACTTGGTTTGCCAAGAACTCAAAAAGGTCATGACTCCATATTTGTAGTGGTAGATAGGTTCTCAAATATGGCTCATTTTATTCCATGCTAAAAAACAAGTGATGCTACTAACGTCGCTAATATATTCTTTCAAGATGTTAGATTACATGGATTTCCTAGAAGCATTGTTTCTGATAGGGATACCAAATTTGTTGGACACTTTTGGAGAACCTTATGGAAGAAATTAGGTACACAATTGAGTTTAATTTTAGCTTATCATCCCCAAAATGATGTCCAAATAGAGGTTGTCTATAGGAGCTTAGGCAACATCTTGAGAAGCTTGGTAAGTATGCATCTAAAACAGTGGGATCTTGCACTTGCACAAGCTGAATTTGCCTATAATAATTCTCCTAATAGAAGTATAGGGTTGATTCCATTTCAAATTATGTATGGAATGCATCTAAGAGGTGTGTATGAGTTGAGAAATCTAAGTAACATGAAGACAAGGAGTGATGATGCAAAAGAATTTGCCAATGCCATGCAAAATTTGCATGAATAGGTAAAGAAGAAACTTGAAGAAAACAACATCAAGTATAAGCTAAGAGCAGATCAAAAGAAAAGAGAGGTTAGTTTCAATGTTGGAGACCTTGTTCTTGCTCACCTTAGAAGAGAGAGGTTCCCAAAAAGGGAATACAATGCTCTAAAGGTAAAGAAAATAGGACCATGTAAGGTAATAAGGATGTTTTCAAATAATGCATATGAAATAGAATTGCCAAAAGGGATTGGAATCTCTCCAATATTTAATGTTGTAGACCTATATCCATACAAAGATGAAGGACAACCAACTAAAGAGATTGAAATAGGAGTAGATGAAGTTATCCAATGGAAGCAACAAC
Organism: Torreya grandis; assembly: GCA_037957365.1. NCBI lineage: Eukaryota > Viridiplantae > Streptophyta > Pinopsida > Cupressales > Taxaceae > Torreya > Torreya grandis. Next base: position 63,598 of record JARHVA010010460.1, on the reverse strand, counting down.
TACCAAAGGAAGTGCCAAAGGAGATTGAGAGCATTTTGGACAAGAAAGTGGTTAAAAAGACAAGGGGCAAAGAATATTTCTGGTATCTAACTAAGTGGAAGAATCTACCAACTAAAGATGCAACATGGTTGACTGCCAATGACATCCTTTAGCTAGGCATAAGCGTGGAAGAGTTGAAGAAAAACAAGTGAAAATACTACTTTTTCTCCTTGGAAGAATGATGTAGGAGCATCTTCATGCTAAGAATGTGTTTGTCATGTTCTTGGTTGAGTTTTAGCATCTCTAGGTGTGCTAAGTTAGTTTCCCTCCATTTCTTAGGTTTTCAAATTTTCAAATTTGGCTAAGTATCCTTTAAGCATGAAATAAGACCTATATATGAGAAAAAGGCCAAATATATGTGAATATTGGTCAAATAAAACCCAATATCTTATCCTCAAATTATTTCAAGTCTTTTGGGTGAGCTATTAAGTTATTTGAGTCTTCTTATGTTATAAAAGTTGTTTTACCCCATTTTGGGAGGTTGTTGTGTGAAGCCTAGTATAGGATTTGAGTATCTAAGTTGAGAAAATATGGTTCATATGGGGTATTTTCATGTGGAAAAAGTGTATATTTATATATTATTGGTGAATTAATGAATATGGAGGTTTTTTTTGGAGTCATTTTTTTTGTTTTTGTTCAATCTTTCCTCATGACTATGTATGTAGACTGGACAGGGCAGCAAGGAAGAAGTTTGTAGTTAGTACTTAAGAGGGTATTATCTTATTTGTGACTACTCAAGATTATAGAGGAGGTTAATACAAGACCAATAAAATTTATTTTGTCTATTAACTCTCCAGGATGCTCCCTATAGCTCAAATTTGGTGTAAACTAGACCGTAAGTAGATCCTTGTTGATCTAATGAACCGTATAGTATAAAATTCCAAAAATTTGTAGTTTTTGTGGGTTTATCATTTTTAGATTTTGTAAAAAAATTAATGGCTTTACTATATTTGAAAGTGAGTTTTCTTGTATACTTGTGTTTTAACCCTGTTTTCCTACAATTCTGAGTATCTGACTATAACAACAAGATTTTAAGATAGTTTTGTGTTAAATAAAAGGTGTTTTGTGATTGGATTAGTTTTATGATGCCATATGGAACATCTATTGAAATTTTCATGATCTAATTCAACCCCACACTCTCCCAAACATCAAAATAGGGTTGTTAAGAGGTGTAATTAGGTTTGTTATAGGGGTCAAAAGTACCATTCCGTACAAAACAACTATACCTAGTATTGACATATGTTATGTGACTTCCAAATGGGTATCGGTAAAGATTTATATGTTTTGGATAGTAGGTATTTTGTGAAAGATATGGCCAAAAATTAGGCCCAGCAAGGCTATAAGCCTATCAACCCATCAACACAGCAAGTAGAGTCTTGCAGCTTAATCCAACCTTTTATTAATCACTTAAAAGATTCAAATTAAGTGCAAATGGATAATCAAAAGGGTCTAAATTGTTTTATTTGTGTTTTCTATGCATTTTTTTTTGTAATAGATTTTGTTGGTACCATCATAAAGTAATGCTTAGATAGGGCTATCATATTGGTTTGTTAGTTTCATTTTGTTGAATTAAGTCCCTTCACCAAGTTATTTGAATTTTTTTATATTTTATTATTTTTGGTATTTTTGAAATAAACTATGTACAATCAATCATGAAGAGATTATGTATGATAAAAATTGAGAAACTAAGTACAAGGAAGAAAAACAAAATATATACAAGTGAGGTTGAGGAGAGATGATACTAACAGGTGAGTCTCATGGGAGACTCCATATCATGGTGTCCTATATCAAACAAACGAATATTTCATGATCATGAATCATGAGGGAATGGCTATGAATATGATTCTAAATATTTGGATTCATTATTGGTATCTTGGAAATCGTAATAACCTATATTATTCTACTCATCATTGTTTTCTTGGTTTTGAACCAATGGAATGCTAGTGTTGAAATTTATTGTATCTATATCTTTTCCTTTGATAAATTGTGTTTGTCAATTATTTACCTTAGGATGTTCAATATATACCAAACCTTGGTGACAGACATTATCAACTGCTAGAATAGGAAAAATTGATGCCTTGAGCTTGCTTTCACAACCCTTGACTTTGATAATCAAAATATTATAGATATTTTTGACCAAACCCATACTAGTTTGAAAGTTGAACCTCATTTTGAAGAGGAATATTTTCATATTTTTTATGCTTTGCCTATTCCTGTGGTACTATTCCTTGATCTAATTTTGCTTTTTGATCCTTTTGTTGTTCTGAGTTATGATTTGGTAACCACTTTTGTACTATTTCTAAATTTTACCCTTTATTAATGTGTTCCCATGTCACTGTGGATTGATTGACTAATTTGCATTGTATAGGGACCTCATTATAAATTATCTAGTGTATATGTTTATTCAATACAAAACATGATTCTATGTGATGCCCATGCATTATATGAATGCACAATAATATCTAGATCAAATTAGATTTAATAATTTCCCTTAGTACCTCACTTAAACTCTTTTTTGATCTTTGAATCACTAGTTTTATAGTTACTTTGTTGTGATTTTTTATTTTGATATGTAATGTTATATGCAACCAATTGACTAGGTGATACTACATATACATGATTGACACTAGGATGCCTTCAAGGCTTTTGTATTATAATATGAATTTCTAATATTGTGATATTGTCATGTTATAGCTGATTATACATTTGTAAATTTGAAATTAATTTACTCATATTGGTGATTTGATCCCTTATATTCTCACAAGTGCAAAGCTTAGTTGCTTTTGATTGAACATTTAAGTACATATGCTAAAGAGCTTTTTAAGAAGCTATAGGCTAAATGTATGCATTAGGAACAATAGTATAGGCTTCCTCATTTATTGGAGGGATTATAACATGGACTTGGTTAGATTAAAATTAGATATCACCCTCTTGGGGGAGAGGAGGATAAGGAATTTCTTTCATGTGCATAAGATATGACATTGAAACTTGACAAGTGATAGTAGCTTATGTAAAAACCATATAGCCAAGGACTTATGTATATCTAGGTAGAAACCATGTATATGAGATGAAATTCATGTAAGTGGAGTTATAAATTTTATATAAATATGATTATAAATAATATTCCACATGAGAGACAACAAAAAAGTGATAGAGAGCATGAAATCATGTACTAATGCGTAAAGAACTTTTACATGTGCTATGATATGTATAAAATGTGTGGCAAGATAAACTTGAAATATTTTCCATATGAGAGATAGAAATAAAATGGTAGAGAGCATGTAAATATGCATTAATGCATAAATATCTTTGACTTGTAACATAATATTTCTAACATGCTTAGAAAAATAGAGTTGGAAATTATTCCACATGAGATATATATATATATATATTAAAATCATGTGCATGTTTAGCAATAAATTTTGTAATATCATCCATTATTAAAATCATGTGCATGTTTAACAATAAATTTTGTAATATCATCCATTATTTTGAAATTTAAGCATGAAAGGGAAAGAATGAAACTTTGAATTAAAATATGGTAAAATTCATCATTCATGTATAATATAGGACCAATTATGGTCTCCTTATTATTTACAATAAATGTAAGAAATATTTGGAAATAAGTGAGATCTATTTTTGTTTTGATGTGTAATCTGAGTTTAGATGTAAGGTGATACCTCAAGAAGCAATGGGACACAGTATTTGAAACTAGTGTTTGAAAAATTATTATTTGAAATAATACTATAAAATTTTGAAATTTAAAGTGATTTTATGAGTTAAGTATGCAAAAAAAAAAATTAGATTTTTTTGGAAAATTATTGGGAAAATACTCGGACCTAGTATGGGCAACTAGGGTTTGAAAGAAAATTATTTTAAAATTACTATTTTTTTTTAAAATTTAATGTTAATTTATAGTTTTATTATGTGGGTAAAAGAAATTAGAAAAATATAGGAAAATCGTTAGGAATTTTACCTTAGGGTTTCCAAGGTTTTTATGCGCAAACAAAGTAAGTCTTGTTCACCAAATGATTTAATAATTTTGGAAATATTGGTGTATTATTCCTAATTTATTTAAAGGGTTTAATTATTAAAATAAAAAAATATAAAATAATTAAGCTACTAATTTGTGTAAATTAGATTATAATTTTGTCCTTTTTAAAAAATTTAATAAGAGAGGAAAAGAAGACTTAGATGGAAACTGACAAATTCGACTGAGACAAAAGTTATAATTCACTATGTAAGATTGGGATGCTATCATAAAATAAGATCTAACATTCATTTTATGATTGGATAGGAATTTAAAAATTGGAAAGGGGTGGCACCAACATTGTAGTCCACATCTACCACTATTGTCTTGAGGATCTGGTCTTTTTAGGTTTTGTTTGTTATGTTTGTGTGACCTTGTCTGTAAAGTTTCAACTACCAAAAACCTTTAGAGGTCCCTACAAAGAAAATTTTCAATTCAAACCTTATAATTAATTATATTTTGAAAAATTTCAAGGAAGAGGGTGGGGGGGGGGGTTAGTATGGGTGAAATTCATTAAATGTGGATCCACACCCCTTGTGTAGTTTTGTTACCTATATACCAATAATCTAAAGAAGGATCAAGCCATATATAGTTCTTCTACTTGATGTTCTTTATGTAATTGAGTGTATGAATATGAAAAATGATAAACTAGATGTACTTGAGGTGGCTAGGGACTGGTGTAAGGATTTGAATAATCTTGTAAGTATATTGGTAGGTCTTATACAAAGAATAGAGAAGATTGCTTGAGTAGTCTTGCTTGTATTCTTGCCTGCTTAGTGATATTTATCAACCCTTTATAAATGATCTTTGAATGGGATTTTATAGGGATCTATTAGTCATAAGTTGAATGTTCTCATATTAGGCTAACAAGGATAAGGATGGGGAACCATAAGAAACTAACCATTGGGGCTAAAATTACACATAGACAAGAGCATCAAAAGTAGACAGGGGTAGTATTGACACTATACTCTGAGTGTGGTGCTATTGTCCTAAGCTAACAAGACTTGGGGAGATGGATTAGTCATGGAAAAAAGGGTCTAGCTCATCTGGGATCAATTCTAGAAGTCTAAAGATGACTAAGAATTAGTGAAAAGATGCCTATGAGGGTCAGGAGTGTAAGCAAGAGGGACCTATGGATTGGGTGTCTTTAACCACACTCAAGTTACCAATTCTCACATTTTATATGACTAAACTAAGTATGTATCATAAAAATGACAAGAAAATACCCAACATGTATCCTTCCATGGGACCAATTTTCTAGTTGACTCCATATAATAGTATAAGATGAAGGGAAGCTAATAAGTAGCCCATTGGGCTCAAATATTCTCATTCGTGATATCATAATAAAAATTCACATATTAATTACATATATGTATGTAAAAGTAAAGTCAATATGGGTCTCCACAATCCCATCCACTCCATTCTTCTCTTCAGAGTATTATCATTCACCCTTATAATGCCTTAGGTTTTTCCTAGAAAATAGTAGAACACTCAATATTAGTATCCATACATGTCAGTAGATTAGTGTTATAAGTTTGATTATCATTGATGTTAAATGGGAGCTTATAGATGTCATTGATGCTAAGGTCTGAGTATGATGATTTGAGGATGTGCAAGGAATCCTATTAGAGGTCAAGGATGATTGGAGTGCTTATGCGCACGAGTGGAATTCATTTGGTTCATCATATTATTCATCTAAAAATTATGGGTCTATAGAGGAAAATATGAGTAGTCAGTTTGCTTACATCACCGTTTCCATGTGTGGATGAGTCTCAGGGAGTTAGTCATATTCTTGTGATCACATTAGTCCCTAGTTATTATGAACTAGATTTGAAGCCATGATATGAAGCACAATTGAATATATGTAGATGTAAATTTGGCTACTTTGACATAATTCACTAAGTTCTAACACAGGTAAATTTACAAAATGGTTAAATAAATCAAGGTAAGCATGTTGATGAGGTCAAAATTCATAATCATGGAGATGTCAAGACAAAATGATCATATGGGTTTATTCATTTTTTTGCCTACATTATATGCACTAAATCTTAGGTCACATGATAGAGCACGACAAAATATATATGCATGAGTAAAGTTGGGCTCTCAAGTATTTTGATATTATTTTCCCACACTCAAATTTGTAGGTTTGAAGAAAAAGCTAATAAGGCATTTTTATGATGCCATATCTTGTACATATGAAGACTTCATAAACAAATGAATATATGGATGAAATATCCTATGTAAGAGGATCTTATGAGTTAAAATATAGGTCATGCAACTAACCATAATAAGATTTATGCAAGTTTAAAGTTAGCTTTCCAAGCATATTGAAATGGTCACCATAATCAAATCTGCATAAGGTCCTACAAAGTTGTCATGATTTTACAAAGACCATTTATAGACATTTTCAAATGAAATAGATAGAAGATCTAATATGGGTTTTTCATTAACATCTTAGATATATGGTTTATAGGTTAAGATGAAGAGTGATTAACCCATATTTGAATTATCTTTGATATCAGCCATTATATGGTCTCTTAACTAGAACCTAAGGGTTTAATTCATGTCATTCATAATATTTTTTATTTTTATGTTGACTAGATATAGCCAAGACTTGGTATCTTAAGTTATATCTTAAGCCCTTATCATTGTTGTAGAATTTACCCCTTTGACCTAACAATTACTAGCTCAAAGTAGTGATCAATACGTTATGTTTCCCAAGTCTTAAACTTAATATTTGTCGCAAAATTATCAAAGGCTAGTACTTAATCATATGTTGGAAATCCAACAAAATGTATCAAAGTTAATTTGTCAAAAGAACCTCCAAGTAAATGTGCTAGTGACAAGTCTCACAATCATGAAGCTTACCAGACATAGACCTAATGAGTGTGATCTTGTTATAGATAATGATCAAGCTTGTTAAAATATCTAACGATGAGTGGGTGATCATGTAAATGAGATCCAATAGAGTGAGTAGACTAAATGAGATAATGTGATTGAGGTTTATCGACATAGTGGTAAGTTAAAGATAGAGCAAGTTTTAGAAGATCGACAAAGCATAAATGTTTCAAAGACTCAGGAAGAAGTGAGACGGGATAAAGATCTTGACATTTAATGTCAAGGTAAAAGTAAAGATCATTCTAGTTTGAATATCTAACAAAACTTGAGAGTTTGGATTAGGAAGATCAATGGATGTGTTTCAAAATTGAATAGTTAAAGGTTAAAAGCATACCAAGATCAATCAAAGCATGCTATCCTATCAAATATTGATCAAATGGATGCATTTTAAAGTTGATAAATTTAAATTAAGGTCATTATATCATGGAACTAAAATTAATATCAATGATCAATATTTAAAGATATGATCATCATAACAATCAAACATAAGAACATGTAGGAACATATAGTTAAGCCATAAATCATGACACAGACCATGAGGTAGATCAATCTGATCAATCAAAATTGTGTAACAAAGCATGTGCATCAAAACTAGATCCTAGTATATTCTAAAGATAATAGTAATACTAGGAATCATGGTTGTGAGGCATGAGTTCAAAATTCAAGAAACTTGCTAAGTTTAGAATTGGCATTATGTGTTATAGTCCAAGTGTGAACATAGAAAAGAGGAAAAACCTAGATCAAAAACTTATATATATATATATATATATATATATATATATAGACACACACACATGCCATCTAGGATACTATTAGAGGTTATTGTTGCCAAAGTTGATTGAATTATTGAATTATGTCAAATAGAGAAATATAGAGACAGAACCAAAGCAGTAGAGGGGAAAGTGGAAGAGAAGAGAAGAGAGATGACGTGTGTCAAATAGATACATATATAGACATAGATAGAGAGGGGTAGAGACGAAGAAAGCCTCATAGATATAATGTGCATAGAATGAGTACTTACATATTATACGTATAACAAAGAGTTATAAATGGATTCATTTATGAATATATTTTGTAAATTAGAGTTATAACTCCACAGAGATCTGATTGGTTGGTGGTGTTAGACATGTTGAGTTGGTGCTTAGTTAGGGGATTGGTATATCCTTAGGGTTGGTACCCTTAAACATTGTAACGAATGAGATTAAGCTAAGGTTTTGCTTAGTTAAGGAGTTGGTGCTTCCTTACATTTGGTGATCTTAAACTAGGGCATTGGTGTCTCCTTAGGGTTAGTGTTGTTAAATGTGTAACCAGTGAGGTTTTGACTATGAGGTTAGATTATAATAGTAGATTCTAGTAGCTATTCACACCATGGGTTTTCCTAATGGGTTGTGCATGTATATATATGGTGTTATGTGTATTTATGTATGTGTGATCTTTACATATTTTATTTAATTTGCATATATATTTTAATCTACATCAAAAGTATATGCAAGTTCTAGTTTTAGTTAATCTACTCATTCATCCCCCTCTCAAAAGATAGTTGTGTTCTAACAATTGGTATCAGAGCACTGGTTCCTTAGAAGAATCTTAATTAGCTTAGGTAGATCTTGGAACATTGAACATAAATGGATAGTCAATAAAGATCTTCATGAAATAAGGTAACTTTTTTTAATAGATCAAACTATGCATTTTGGAACATAAGAATGGAATCATACTTATATTCATTAAGGTTTCATGTATTAATATTTGTTGCGAATAGATATATAGCTCTTACTAAAATTTCCAATGACCAGGCTTCAAAGAAGGCATATGAGATCAATGCCAAGGTAAAGAATGTTATTTTCTATGGATTGTCCAAATCAGAGTTTATCAAAGTCATGCATTATCAAAATACACAAGATACATGGAATGATTTGAAGAACATTTATGAAGGTGATGACAAGGTAATGCAGAGCTACAAACACACATAAATATGTTTGAAATTTTTAAAATGATTGAAGAAGAGAAAATTTCAGACTACCTCCTCATGGTAGATGAAATAGTAAGTGAAATTAGAGACCTTGGAGAAGAAATGAAAGAATCAATCATTATCAAAAAGTTTCTAAGATATTTTCCATTAATATATGATTCTAAAATATCTAAAATAGAGGAAGCAAGATATCTATATAAGCTCATTATTGATGAGTTTCATGGCACCTTCACTACTTATGAGATGAGAATGGGAAAAGTAGATGATTCTAAGAAATAATTTGCACTTAGAGCATTGAGAAAAGCAAAAGTAGAAGCATCTACATATAGATATGAGGAGATTGATGAAGAAGAAGCCAACTTTGCTATAATATTGGAAAGAGGATATGGAAAGTATAAAGGTAAGTTACCCTTTAAATTATTTTACAATGGTAAGGTAGGACATTTTACTAGTAAATGCCATTATGAGAAAAAGGATAGCTCTGAGCAATAAGAGGATGGTAAAAGGATGAATCCCCACCATTCCAAAAAGAGGAAATTCTTTAAAAATAAGAAAGGCCTATACATAAAATAATATAGTGATTCTTTGGACGAGAGTAATAGCTCAGATGATGACTATGATTGTGCCTTTATGGCTAAGGGAAATGAATCCCTATTCATGGCATTAGGACCAACTTCTATAGATTTGGATCCAGAATAAATTTAATGTTTTGATGAAGAAGAAGAAGAAGGATAATTAGACCTTGAGTGTGAACTCATCTATACTCTAGATGATATTGACAAGCTAAGAAAAGAGAGCTCAAGGTAGAAGAGTCTTGGACAAAAAGAAATCAAAAAATTATCCAAAAGTATATAAATATTTAATTAGATGATAGCAAGCCTTAAGACTCAGGTTGAAGAGGTTGAAAGAATAGAATATGTGGTCAAAATTGAACTAAAATTTAAATATGATGAGTGTACGAGGCTAGAAGCAAAGATAATGGCTTTGAGAAAAGAGCTTGAAAGTGATAAAGAATGAATAGACAAAGGTTTGAAGCTAAAAGGAGGATCAAAAATTCTTAATAAATTGATCAACTCTCAAAATCCATCAAAAGGGAAATTTGGTCTTGGTTATGAAAATGGGAAAATTGCCATAACTATTACATCTACAAATTTATATGACAATTTCAAAGTAGAAAGATTAGGAGAAAAGAAAAGGAATGTATCTAGAGAAAAAAGACAAAAAATAACACTATTGATGAGAAGAAGGCTAAAGGAGAAAAGAAGCCTGAAGAAAGGAAAAAGAATAATGAGTCCATCTCTGAAAACTCAAGGAAGATTCGAAAGATAAAGGCAACTAATGGAGATTGTTACATAAGAGTGAGAGACTTGAAAAAGCCAAATTTAAGAACTCCCCATCCTACACAAACAAAATCTATAACCAGGTATTCTTCATATTTCTTTTATTATTATTATATCTATAATCATTTTGGTTATAAGGGTATTAATTGTAGAGTTGTACCTATAATGAGCACCAATTTTTTATGAAAAAAATCATTTTCACCCTTGTTAGATACAAATGTAATGTAATATAATTGAAATAATTTTAGTTACATAGATAAAAATTGTATAACAAGATTTGTAAGATTAAAAATTCCAAGCAAGAAGAAAGTCATGCCTCTGAGTGTGAAAAAAGGTTAACAACTCTCTAAAAGGGATGAAAATAGGACATTTAAGATACCCAAGCATATATGGAAAGTGAAAGATCAAGTATTGATGGAGAATGGTACAAAAGTTGGAGAATGTCAAGAGCTCTAAATGTATGCTCATGTTAAAGATGAAAGGACCGAGCTCAAGGAGATGACCAAGGTGCTAGTTGAGTCTAGTTCTAAAGTGAGTACATGAAAAAGCTAAGAAGGCATTTTTATGATGTCATATCTTTCACGTATGAATACTTTAAGGGAAGTTAAATATATGGATTCAATCCCATATGTGAGAGGTAGGAATTTTTATGTATGTATATATATATATATATATATATATATATATATATATATACATATATATATATGTATATATATATATATATATATATATATATGTATATATATATGTATGTATATATATATATATATATATATATATGTATGTATATATATATATATATGTATATATATATATGTATGTAGGTATATATATATATGTATGTATATATATATGTATGTATATATATATGTATATATATATATATATATGTATATGTATATATATATGTATGTGTGTGTGTGTGTGTGTGTGTGTGTATGTATATATATATATATATATATATATGTATATATATATGTATATATATATGTATATATATATATATATATATATATATATAATATATATGAAAAGTTATGGGAAACTCCTAGTTTCACATTATTCTAGGACATTGTGAAGCAAGGTGTATTTATATATGATTCTTAATAGACCACTTTCAGTGGAGAAACAAGTGACGTCTCCTAAAAATGAGAACTCAAGTAGGTTGTGATGATGACTTGATCAAACCAAGTCAAGTGTTGTGTATGTAGTGTTTGTAGGGATAAAATGAGTGTTTCAATATGACATAATTAGATTGTTGGAGTACATCTCATATATATATATATATATATATATATATATATATATATATATATATATATATATATATATATATATGATCTGTCGATTCATTTGGCATAAGGGTTATAATGAAAGAAAACCTTGAGATTGTATCTTGGGTTGTGTAATGAGTTGGGTCACCAAACTCAAAGAACATGTGTAAAGTGATGATATACATGTGTTAAATGAAGCTATGGTATGTTATAGGTAGTCCCTTTGTGCAAAGATGGAGCATGGAGTTAAGGGGAGATAACTAAAATATTATGAACAGATTAAGAAGCTATGCATAGGGTAAAGGGGAAATAAATTATTTAGTTTGACAAGATCAAGAAGGCTTAGAGTAGAGGATGCTAGGATCAAAAGACTATATATTTTAAACTAAGAGAGAAGGGTAGTAATCCTATATGGATATCCTAAATCACATCACTAGATACTCATGATAAAGCATAACTCCAAGGGGAGGATCATAAAATATTTATTAATCACTAGAAGAAGAGGAAAGGCAACTCACTTATGCATACTTTTGTAAATGTCTAATTAGTTGATGGTTGTAGATGTTTGGATAAAATACTTTATCTGATAAAGGGGAAGAAACATTAGTAAAAATAGTCAAAAAGAGTCCCTTTTCCATTGATGTCAAAGGGGGAGAAAAATAGTAAATTCTCTCTAAAAAAGTTTGGAGAAAAATTGAAATTGTCAAAGAAGAAGTAGAGCAAGTGTCCAAGTTGAGTATTATGCAAATGTGTCATTGCCTAAGGGGGAGAAATTTTAGTATGAATAGATTTAGTTCATACTCATAAAATGATAATGTAAGAAATTTTAGAGAAGGAAAATGATATTAGAATATTAGAGCATTTAATTTACATCAATGACAAAGTTGAAGTTTGTTGGAAATTTGATTGTCATTGATGTCTGAAGGGAGATTATGGATGTCATTGATTCTCAAGATTGAGTATGGTGATTTGAGAAAACATAAGGAATTTTATTAGAGCTCGATCATGATTGGAGTGATTATGTTCATGAGTGGAATTCATCTAGTTCCTCATATTTTTCATCTAGATATTTTTGGTCTATAGAGGAAAATCTGAGTAGGAAGTTTGCTTACATCACCATTACCACATGTGGATGTGTCTAGGGGAGTTAGCCATATAGTTGTGATCATATTGGTCCCTAGTTATTATGTTCCATATTTAAATCCATTAGATGAAGTGTATTTGAAGAGATGGGGATGTAAAGTTGGATACTTGGATAAAATTCACCAAGTTTCAACACTTAGCCAAGTTTTGAAAAGGGTTAAACAGAGCCAAGTAAGCATGTTGATGAGGTTAACATTCACACTGATGGAGATTTTAGAAAAAAATGATCATATGGGTTTGTTTATTTTTGTGCCTATATTTTATGCATTGAATCTCAAGTCATATGATGTATCATGACAAAATATTGCATAAGCAAAGTTGGGTTCTCACACATTTTGATAGTACCTTCCCATAGTCAAATTTTTAGGTTACATGAAAAAGCTAAGAAGGCATTTTTATGATGTCATATCTTTCACGTATGAATACTTTAAGAGAAGGTAAATATATGGATTCAATCCCCTATGTGAGAGGATATTATGTGCTAAATTTTAGGTCATGCAAATAAGTGCAATAAGAGTTATGCAGATGCAAAGTTAGCATTCTAGGCATATTAAAATGGTCCCCATAGTAAAATATACACAAGGTCCTACAAAGTTGTCATGCTTTTACAAAGACCATTTATGGAAATTTACAAAGGAAACAGATAGAAGATTTGTTATGGGTTTTCCATGAGCATCTTAGATATATGGTCCACATGTTTAGATGAAGATGATGAGCCCAAAATTTAATTATCTTTGATCTCAAACAATATAGGGTTTCACAGTTAAACCCTAAGGGTTTAAGTCATGGCCTTAATATAATTTTCAATTCTAGTGTTGATTGGTGATAGCTAGGACCTAACAGCTTAATTTATATCCTAATCCCTTTTGATCATTATAGAATCATCCCCTTCGACCTAAAAATTACCAACTCAAAGCAATGATTAAGACTTTATAATTCCCAACTCTTAATATTTGTCCCAACTTGATCAATAAATAGCACTCAATCATATGTTGGAGATCTAATGAGGCATAGCAAAGTTAATTTTTCAAAGGCACCTCTGAGTAAATTTGCTAGTGATAAGTTTCATAATCATAGATCTTATTAGACAGAGACCCAACAAGTGTAAGATTATTAGAGATAATGATTGAGCTTTTCAAAATATCTAACAATGAGTGGGTGATCATGAAATGGAGATCTAATTAAGCAAGTAGAATAAATGGGCTAAAGTGATCAAGGTTTATCAATATAATGGTGAGTTAAAGACATAACAAGTTTGAGATCATCGATGGAGTGTAATCATTCCCAAGACTCAGGAAGTAGCGAGATGAGATAAAGAGATCAATGTTTAACATTCAGACAGAAGTAAAGATCATCCTAGTTTGAAGATATAATGGGACATGGGAGTTCATATGAGGAATATCAATGAAAACATTTGAAATTTGAATATTTAGCATTTTGAAGTGTATAAGGATCAAATAGAGCATGTTATCCTATCAAATATTGATCAAACAGATGCATTTTAAGTTAATCAATATAAATGAAGACCACCAGATCATTATACCAAACTTAAGATCAATGATCACTACTTAAAGATATGATCATCCTAATGGTCAATCTAAGAACATGTAATAACTTATAGTTACACCATAAATCATGACACAAATAATGACTTAGATCATTATGAGCAATTAAAATTGTGTAATAAGGCATGTACATGTAAAAAAGAGCCTAATATATGCTAAAGATAATAATGAGACTAGGAATCATGGTGGTGATGCATGAGTTTAAGATATGACAAACTTGTTGAGTCTAAAATTGGCATGATATGTTACAGTCCATGTGTGAACACATAAAAGAGGAAAAACCTAGATCAAAAGCTTATATATGACATCTGGGATACTGTTAGATTTTTTTGTTGAAGCTCAAGCTATGAGAATTATTGAATTTTGTCAAATACAAATATATAGAGAGACAAAACTAGAGGGGTAGAGAAGAGAGTGGAAGAGAAGAGAAGAGAAGATAAATGAAGTATGTCAAATAGATACATATTTAGACACAAAGAGAGAGAGGGGCAGAGAGGAAGAAATGTATATAGAGATAATGTGTAGAGAAAGAGCAGTTATAGATTAGAATTATAATTTAGAGATAGAGCTAGATTTATTTATGAATATATTTTATAAATTAGAGTTGTAGCTCCATAAAGATTTGATTGGTTTGTATTGTTAGATAAGATGACTTGGTGCTCAGTTTAGGTATTGGTGTTTCCTTAGGGTTGGTGCCCTTAAATATTATAACTAATGAGGCTAAGCTGAGTTGGTGATCTTAAACAAGGGGATTGGTGTATCCATAGGGTCGGTGTCCTTAAATGTGTAACCAATGAGATTTTGGCTATGAAGCTAGATTAGAATAGTAGATTCTAGTATCTATTCTTGCCATGGTGTTTTTCCAATGGGTTTTCCATGTATTCATCTAGTTTCATGTGTATTTTTGTGTGTGTGATCTTTAAATATTCAACTTAATCAATAAATATATTTTAATCCACATTAAAATTATTTAAAAGGACTAATTTTAGTTGATATACTAATTCACCCCACCCTCTTAGTAGATTATTGTGTTCCAATAATTAGTGACAAATAAACTATGTGAATCTCATAGTGTAATCACTACAGTAATCGTAGATAGATAATTAAATGCAATCTCAATAGATATCATGGGTAGCCCAACTAGGTTAGTTGACATATTTAGATATCATAGTCAATATCATAATCTATAGAGTAACTAAGCAATATAATCATAATAAAATTCATACCATAGCATATTCAAGTCAACTAATTGCATTAATCAATATAACCCATAATCATGATCAAACTTATTAAGGCATGGAATCTCAAAATGTTTTAACCAAAAAAAATCTCGTCTTATATTTATGTTCATTCATAATCATATATATGTCTCTAATTATCATAATACATGTGAGTAGAATATAGATTCATTACACAATGAATGGAAAATATGATTTTCATTTCTTACCAAAATGTTGTGATTCTATAATAGTAAGTTATATCATTAATCATAACTAGTGTTAACATATTAAAAAATGAATTCATCTCTAAATTTAATCAAATATATAAAATATAAAGATGAATAATCTCAAATAATGTAATTATAAAGGATAGTTAGCACACCACTCCATAAAAATCTTATGATAAATCATGTCATCACATATTATATCAATCTCCTATGCTAAAAACTATTTGTAATACACACTCAAAGATAAAAATGTTAGTTTATACAACTTGTTATTAACCACACCATTCACAATGCATAAAAGGATTCATAAATACAACATGACTCATCTATCTCAATTACCCCTTATGAAAATAGTTCCTTAATCCCACAATCATCCCATCTATGAATTTGTACATAAAAGGACCACAAATAAAGGTAATGTTTTTTTCCAATAAATGTAATGAACCAAAATGGATAATTTACATAGAGATCCCTGACTTTCAACCACACTCTAATACCAACTGTAAAAAACCAAAAAACTAATACATCACAAAACATAATCTCTTTGTTTGTTTTTGTGTGTGTGTGTGTGTGTGTGTGTGTGTGTGTGTGTGTGTGTGTGTGTGTGTGTGTGTGTGTGTGTGTGTGTGTGTGTAGTCTCACCCCAATAAGATAATAGATCTAAGAAAATTAATATTAACATTAAAATTAGTGATAATAATACCATAAAAATATTAATAATATATTTAAAATATAACTTAATATAATTTTGTCTAGTAATTTTTTTCATAGGGCTACATTAAATTTTTATGGTATTAATTGCAAAAAACATCATTGTCATTTTAAAATTAGTTGTTGGTAAGTATGAAAGGGTCATATCCATTTGAAAAATGATTAGTTATTGCCAAAATTATATTATTTAAGGATGATCTTCTCTACTTGATCATGTTCTTAGCCCTTAGTTCATAAACAAAAGGCATGATAACAAACTTAAGCAAATAAGTAACTTTACCAATTTTATACAATAATGATATCTCCCCTAAGTATTGTAAATATATCATTAAATTATTTTAAACTAGAAACTAATAATTTTAAAATTGCATAAAAATTACACCCAAAATTATATTTTATCTATTTTGAAAATTTATATTTAAAAAAACAATTAAATGTTTTTTATTTACATAAAAAGGTTTAAAATTTGAACACTAACTAGAAAACTCATAGGATAAAGACCTATTTTATTTAATTAAATAAACATTTAAATTATGAAAAAAATGTCTTATTGAATTAAATAAAGGACACCAGAAAAACAATTAATTTTGATAATAAATAAGATAAACATGTCTTATTCAAACTCTATATGTAAAATACATGATTATAGTCCATAGGCTTATGTACTAAATTTATCATCAGGAGGGAGGATCTTTGGGAAGAGGAGGAAGAGATTAGTATTTTCCATTTCCATCCAAAATAACCCATGCCATATTTAATCCCAACTTGTGTGGACCTCCAAATGGTAATGAATGAACCACAATCCTGCACTCATAATTAATTAGAATATATTATATGAATCAAACAATGTACTCTTTAAATAAATAATGAATATAATACATGTATTATCAACTCATAATTGGAGATCAACTAAACCTCCACTAAAAACTCCAACTATGTTTCTCTATGGCGGGTCTACTAGATTAAATCTAGGGGGATGAGTAGTTGCATTATATTTCCCCACTCTTTGCCCCACTATAAACACATTGTATCCATGCATGTGTAGAGAATGGATTTTTGGTCTTAAAATTTTTGTGTCTTGGAGAACTATTTATTTACTAGTTTTGAATGTAACTGTTTTGGCCCTCATGTCATTTAGTGTCTATGTGTTGTTTAGAGGCATGCTAGTGTACTTGAATGGAAAAGGTAGATTCATAAGAAAAATAGAATTGTAAGATCCTAAGTGGACAAATAAGTGCATTTGAAGAATTGTAGTGGTGGTAATAAAAAAGGATATGTTGTTAATAGATGCAATGAATTTGGTGTCATTGAGACTTGCCATGTTTGTCCATTGGGACACAAATTTAGCCCCAACCCCATTCTGTATATGACTTCCTTATCTACCCTTTGAGGAAACACCACAAGAAATTTATTACTTCCCAATATTTTCATCTTTTAGATGAAATTGGTAGCAAAGGAGGTATCATTCAGGGCTATAAGCATTATTTTAATGAGTGGGAATGACAAGGATGAAGTAGCTGATGTGAAATTTGAATCGTATTCTAAAATTCTAGTGTTAAGTTATTGAATTTTGAAGCTATGATAATGTCTAGGCATGTAGACATGAGAAATGTGGAATTTAGAGGAGGATTATATTTGGAAGTGATGAACATGTTAGTGGTCTAACCTAGAGTTATAAGAATAACATTAGTTTTTAAAGGCTTAGCATACACATCATGTGGTTCCACCATAATTAGAGTGTTATTAGTAATTGCAAAGAATAAGTCATAATTGAGGGTACCATTGATTATGCAAAGAATGTAAGTCTTCTTAGGGATCACTATGAGCCTAAATATATCTGCATGTAAATGTACACATCAAAGCATATTATGCTTAAATAAGAAACAATGTGTCTGATAAGATAATAGAACAAAATTAAATATTTATATTTAGTCTAATCCGGTTGATAAGATAACAATAGTAAATTTTTATTTTGTTTTGGTTCATCATCACATTGTTATATAAATGAACATAAATGTAATCAATAAGTACACCCTCACCTTTGAGAGGTAATTTATATAGGAAGCCAAGGAGTTCATTAATGCTATAAGAATCATACACATTAGGACCCTTGTCAATATGCATTACTTGATTAATAACAACCTTTGTGTTTGCATTCCACCACTCGGTAGTAATTTGAAACACAAGATCAATGTTTTGATTTTAAAGTGAATGTAATGTAATAGTAAATCATCAATAATTACAAAAAAACATTGTGATCATGATTTACCAACAGAATTGGTAATTCATGGTGCAGTTTAGGGAATGGCTAAGATACATATTTTTGTGGTAGATAATGATGGGCACATACATACTTACTCAAAGCCATGAAATGTTGGCTGCCACCTCAAAGTTCTTCTCTGCCCTTAATTATGATCATGTACACATATTTTTGTCTAGTTTGAATTGGACACTAAGTGATAAAGGCAAGATCATCTTCCCATCCATATCTAATATGTAGAACTTCATGCCAAAAACTTTTTATTCAAAGATAATTGTGGAGTTCATTATGTATGAAAAATATTTATGAACATGGCAAGGGGGAGAATAAACAATGTAAATGATTGTAGTCCATGAGCAATAAAAGATTAATGTTTATCCACTATTATATAACTTACTTGTGAATAGTAACATTATTGGTGACGTGAATTGTTACTTTTGTTAGGAAACTACACATTCTAAAACTATGTAAAAAATACAAAATTTAATTATAGAGATAATTAAACAAACAAATCCTCAACATGCATGAAACAAAACACATAATTTACATGGTAAAACATTTTAAACCTAAGGAAACATCCACAATTCAAGATATCAATCTTTACTAATAACAAGATGAACATATTACTTGTGAACTCAGTATGTAGATTACATGTGGATACCATAAAGATAAATACACCTAATTTAAAATGCACCATTAGGATTCCTCCTAAAAATAGAGTGTAAAAAGTCAATTAAGAATTTTCTTATTAAAATAGAATATGATCGAATCCCATGTGATAATAGTAGGGGGTGTTATCTTACCGCACCCCCTCATAAAAGTGAGGTATAAACTATGAAATAAAAAGGTACAAAATTTAATATTATATTCACATATATAAGAATCTCTAACTTAACAATAATTTCCACCTAATATCTTGATGATGAACTCATCACCTTTAATGCAATCCAAAATAAGCCAAACACCACTTACAATTCTCTAACAAAACTAGTTTTGTGAACACATCATCACTATTTTCCATTGTGTGAACCTTTTCAAGTGCTACTTTTCCTTCATCAATCCCCTATCTGACAAAGATGGTACTTTACTACAGTAGGTTTTATCCTACTATGATAAACTAGATTCTTGGCCAAATAAATTGCACTCTAACTATCACAAAATACTTAATTTTTTATTGCTTTCTTCCAAATTCAACTAGTAATCCCTTTAGCCAAATTAACTCCTAATAAGTATGATAGGAAACCACATATTATTCCTCAATAGTTGATGCAACAATAGTCTTTTGAATCTTTAGCATCCAACTAATAGGTCCACTAGTAAATGTAAAAATGTAACTAGATGTTGATCTTCTTTTATCTAGATCTCCTACAAAATCAAAATCAGCATATCCATAAATAGAATCACCAATTCTATTATAAGTGATGCAATAGTCACTTATACCTTACATGTACTGAAACACCCACTTCAATGCTACCCAATGTTCTTTACCTATATTTTCCATATATCTACTGACAACTCCAACTTCATGTGCAATCTCTAGCCTTGTGCATACCATATCATACATTCAACTTTATATTGAAATGACATATGGTAGATGAGATATATATTTCTTTTCTTCATCACTATTAGGACATAAAAATGAAGGAATATTTAAATGGGAAGTAAAAAGGATACTAATTGGTTTCACATATTTATACTAATTCTTATTAGTATCTTATTTAAATACCTTTTTTTTGTGATAACCAAAGCTTATCATTTTTATTTTCTCTATGTATTTCCATGCCTAAGATTTGTTTTATTTCACCTAGATCCTTCATATCAATTGTGTTAGCTATATGACCCTTTAATATATTAATTTTGGTAATTATTTTGATTGTTACAAGCATATCATCAACATACTTGCCAATATAATGACTAATACATTTCAAAAAACTTGAAGCAAACATAATGATAATCCTAAATCTTAACAAACTTTTCCCTCCCCATAAATAAATTGAACATTTTGTAACATTACTTGGGTGAATGTTTTAGGCCATACAATTATTTCCTAAACTTGCAAATAAATCCTTTTTTACTATCTTGTACAAAACCCTCAAGTTATTCCATATATAAATCTTCTTCTAAATATCCATGAGAAAATGATGTTTTAACATCTAACTAATATAACTCTAAATCAAGTAAATCCACTACTACTAAAATAACTTGAATTGAAACAAGTTTATCAACTAGTGAAAAGATTTCATGGTAATCAATACCTTATTGTTGTGTAAATCCTTTTTCTAGCAATCTATCCCTATACATTTCAACCTTTTCATTAACACCCATCTTTCATTTTTAAAACCATTTTCATCCAATATGTTTTCTACCTTTTGGGAGTTCTACTAGGTCCCATGACTTGTTCTTAGCCAAAGCATCTATT
>JARHVA010010460.1:25000-37500 GCA_037957365.1 Torreya grandis | reverse complement strand
TTGATCATCTAATTCTTCAATTATTTAATATTTTTTAGTCAAAGGGACCACAGGTTTAATGGGTTCAACAACTTCAATAGGTGAACTCTCATAAAGAAACAAGTTTCAAACACTTAAGAAATTTCAAGGTTGGTTCAACTTTGAGTTTCAACAAAAAGGTCCATCGGTAGGATTTAAACAATGGAATGAACCATTGAACCATTAAAAGATTGAACCCCACCTTCAAAGGTTCAAAGGTTCAATGGGTTCAAAGGTTCAATGACATCAGGAGACTTAAAGAGTTAAGCACTTCGGCAAGTTCAAAGTTCAACCACTTTGAGAAGTCCAATAGCTTCAAAGGAATTAAAGAAAAGAAGGCTTCGAAGAGTGAAGGCTGAACCATTGAACCTTGAACCAAAATGGTTCAATGAGTTCCAAGGTTTAATGAGTTCAATAATATTCTAGTGACAAGTTCAAAGAGATGGTTTAGTCAGCTTGGTTCAAAGAGTTGGTTCAAATGAATGGTTCAAAGTAGTTGGTTCAAATGGCTGATTGAATGAGTAGAACATAGTAGTGAATTATTAAACTATTGAACCATTGTACGGCTCATTTGGAAGGCTCAAAGGAGTCTCCAAAATCCTGAAGGACAAGTGCCCTTGTGGAGGGCAAGGAACATTTGTGAAAGGATCAAAGAGAAGGCTGAAAGGGTAAGGCTTTCTTCAAAAAAGCAAAGGAGGAATTTCTTCAGACAAAATGTCTGAAGGGATTCCTTTGAACATTATGTTTGAAGAAATTTCCAAGTCAAGGAACAAAATGATATCTTTTGGAAAGATTTTCCATGGTAAAATTTCACAAGAGAAATCTTTTAAACAAAATGTCTAAAGGAATTCCTTCAGACATTTTGTCTGAAGGAATGTTGAAAGGCTTGATAGATAGCAACAAAGGGAGAGGAAAGATTTCCTTCAGACAAAATGCCTGAAGAATTTCCTTCATACATTTTGTCTGAAGGATTTGAAAAATAAGGCCACCCAAATCACCCTGAAGGGCAAGTACCCTTGCGGGGGATGCTCAGTGACCACAAAATGGACCATTCTCAAGGTTTGAAGGGACACCTTCCCTTCAGGGGGCTTCTAAAGATAGAAAGCTGAAGGAATTTCAAATTTTGTAGAGAAGATTCAATCAAAGAGGAAAGAAAGTGATTAAACCAAAGAAGTGATTGAACCAAGGCACTGATAGGACTACCTGAATTGTTGAACCATTGAGCCAATGAACTCTCATGGTTCAAAGGTTGAAGGTTCAATGTGGTTCAAATGACCAGCAACTAGTGATGTCCCCATGTATGTCAAATTTAAGGTAATGAAATCCCCATTTATTTTTAAATATGGCACCAAAATTGAAGAACAAAACTCAGTGAATAGCTAAAAAAAGAAGCTGAAAGAGCCTGCTAAAGGTAAGAAGATAACTCGAGAGCTCAAATTACAACAAGAAAAAGGGAAAGCTATAGAAGATACAAATATATCTATAGGGGATTTATTATAGTAGGTGGAATAGTCCACCAAGTAGACATCTAAGCGCATAAGCATTAAAAGGCATGGCCTATTTTTCTCTCTTTGAATAAAAGTGAGTGGACAGTTGCGTACATATTTGAAGATAGACCAGATGACCCATGCTGAGGAAAAGACATTCAAGATGTTTTTGTACACCAAAGTCAAGGTTGATGACCTATTTTAGCATGGCCCTCCCATAGATATTGAAGGCATTTAATGCAGGATGGGCAATTCTATGAAACAAAGCACCAAGTCTTTCTTGGCTGCTATAGATTGTCATCTCTTATTTTATGTGAGAGAGATATTTTTGTTATTAGAATCAAAACTCTGCACAAATTAAGAGGCATTATTGAGAGTTTGAGATTAGATTGTTAATCATATTGTTTTATTTGAATGAGAAATCAAGTGACCATTCAGACTTTCTACTAGAATAGCTTGTGTTGTTGAGGAAATTGTTCTTATGTCTATTTCCTGAATGCGTTCTTGTCCATTTAATTAAATAAGCTAAACTAGTGGAAGTAAATAGGAAAGTGTCCTGAAGTCGACTATGGAGAGACTTTGTGCTACCATAATTTTATTTAGCATATTTATTTTTTATTTTTGTTTAAAGGATCTTAGGACAAATTTGTGCCCCCATTATCATTTGTATATTTCACTCTTTGGCAGTTGAGGTAGATATTTTATGCTACACCTCATTCTATTGGTTATTGCACCCTATCACATTTACTTGTTACCTACTTGAAAGAATTCCTACTATTTTCTACATACCACTTCTGAAAGAAGAGAAGTGCCTTCTATCATTTCATCAGGATTTTTCCTTTGTTTGTGAACATCATCTCTAAAAAAAGAGAGATCGATGTTGTTGTCCTACCCCTAAGTGTTATTTTTAGCTTATATATATAGTATATAGTACCTCATAGTTATAAGGAACCTCCCCTTGATAACATGAGAGATTTGTCTCCTTTTGATGTGGTAAACCTGTAAATTTGGTCAACCAATCTCCTTATGCTATGGTTGAAACAACCTATTTTGCCCATCAGTTAGCTGGTGACAAAATATTGACCCAACAATTTTTACAGACTCTGCTGGGGAAATTTTTTTGTAGTTTGAAGCCTCAAGCTTGAAATTGAAGTCGTCCCTATCCTTATCCATTCCAATTTTACACTTTGGCAGATCCATGATATACTCGAAGCTAGAGAGCTAAAGGGATTGTTGACCCTGTATTCAAGTTGGTACAACAAAGTAATTTTGACTTGTTTCCTTCTCCATCTCACCTTTAGTGAACTAGGAGTTTTCTTCCTACCAAATTTAGGTCCCCATTACCAGGTAAAGCATCCATTTATATTATTAGTAGAGCTTTGTCAATACATACCCCTCATACATTCATTATCCCTCCTTTCAGTATTCAAAACATGGCATTTTAAGGCCCTTGGGGTAACTCTTTTTGCCCACTCAATTTAACTCCACCTCTACATGAGTTACCTTATAGTTTAAGGAAGAATTTCCCCAAATTCTGTGGTGATGGGAGAGTTCATCTTGATGAACATATTGTAGCCTTCAACATAGCCTATGGTGTGATAGGCATGGAGTATGGAGATGTAACAGTCAAACTATTTGTGGAGACATTACAAGGTGCTTCTACAGACTAGTTTTATCATCTATAAGCACAAACTGTGACTAACTAGAACACCCTCAAAGACAAATTCAAAGCTAGTTTCAAGCCTATAGAAGATGTGCATGCCTTGCTATCCCATCTAACACAAATAAAGAAAGAGCCTCATGAACCTATGAGGGACTTCATAGCCAATTTTGACAAGATGATTAATAAGATTCCTACCATTGCTCAGCCAACAGTTGAGAATCTCAAATGCTTCTTCATCAACTCACAACTACCTAAAGTGAATTTTATGATGAGATCTACTGGTCACATAGACCTTGTTGTAGTGCAAGATTTGGCTACTGAGGTGGAAGATGATCTCAGCTTGGCAGGGAAGATAAGGAGAGATCCTAACAGAGGTAAATCTTCTTCATCCTCTGAATATCCATCTACAAGCACCACTGATCCAATGGTGTAAAATTTGGCTAATGAGTTACTAGCTCTCATAAAGAAAATGGTGTAAGGGATGTCTTCTATTCCTTTGTAAAGAGATATATCAAGGAGGACATTTTCCAATCAGTCATACAAAGGTAATGCTACCAGGAATCAAGGGAAGCCAAATCGCCTTCCTCCCCCACAAGGGAAACATTCCATTGAAGTAGCACCAACCAACTCAGTAGTTGGATATCTGAAAATAGAATCTAATTTCTCCTTCTAGCCTGATTTGAACCCAAAAGATGACACTAATCTCTTCATAGAAAACCAAGAATAATCAACTAGCGAATCCAACATTAGTTTCTTAAACTACTAGGATGAACCTAGAAGTAAAGGTGAAGCATTTGATGGATCATACACTATATTCACCCAGTCTCAGAACCAATTAGCCAAGCAAGCTGATAAGGGAAAAAAAAGAGAGATCTCAACCAACAATTTCAATTACTAAGTGGGGAACCACTCTACCTTTTCAATCAAAGGCCCTGTTGATCCCTAAAAAAGTAAGTACCTCAAGTATGCCTTCACCTTCAACTTTAATTTTGTAGATCAGTACCCCCTCTTAAAAACCAAAAGGATGAACTACCTTCCCCTGTTCTTAATTCATTTTAGACATTTGATATAATCGACCATATTAAGAAAACCAAAATTCAAATGTCTGAATTTGAATTCCTACAATCTAACCTTGAGCAGTTGGATAAATTGGTTTAATGTGTAAAGAATAAAACCATCCCTATAAAACCAAATATTCCAAAGGTGACTCCCACATCCACTCAGAATAACCTTGTCATTGCTCCTCCTATTGATCCCAAGATGATAGAACCATTTTATGTCTCCCTACTGATAAATGGACACTAGCTAAATAATTATATCACATACTCAGGTGCATCTAACAATGTCATGCCTGGTAAAGTGGTAGAATCTCTTGGACTCCCACTAACCAAGACTTTTGTGAGATGTTTCTCAATGGAGAACAAACAAGTGCCACTACTGGGACAAATCAAGGATGCCTAATTTGCATTTGTGGCCTTTCCAGAAAAGATAATTAAGATGACAGTCCTAGTGGCCAATGTCCTAGCCTCATATATCATTCTTCTTGGGCAAAATTTCTATAAGGATGTTGGTGGAGAGTTAAGTATGGACCTGTCTGAAGCAAAGATCTCAATCAAAGGCATCATGTAGAGATTACTCCCTGAGAAGGAGGAAAAATATGTTGTCACTCAAACATCAGTGCCTAAAGCTCAAATTCTATTTGAGTCTTCAGGCATGGGTAATTACTTTCTAACTATAGAGGATGTTCCTATCCTAATTGTCAAAACTTATAAAGATGACAATCTAAAAATTGGTTCAGACAAAATAATTGAAGACTTAATAGAGCATAGTGCAAGCCCAGAGGAATCCTCCCCTCCAAATGAAGAAAAATCTATGGAAAGCTTAGTTTCTGATAATGTGTGGATTCTTGAATTTGATGGAAACTTTTCTACTGGTTTAGGAGTCAGGGTTGTGTTGATATCTCTTCAAGGAGATATTGTCCCCTCTTCTTATAAATTGTAGTTTAGTAATATCAACAATACTATTGAATATGAATCACTGTTGCTTGGATTAAAGGCCACTCAAGACAGGGGCATCAAACTCATTCACACTAATAGAGATGTTGAGCTGGTGGTTTGCCAGGTCAGGAACCTATACCAAACCAAAAATGAGAGTTTGCACCATTACCATAACCTAGTTTGGGATCAAATTAAAAGCTTTGATGCTTTCAATATCTCTGCAGTATCCAGGGAATTTAATGACCAAGCTGATGCATTAGCTATTTTGGCAACTCTCTTGGTTCCTCACCAAGATTTTAAGGGAGATAGGTACACTATCAAACTGGTCTTTTAACCAAGTGTGCCTGACAATGCCAATCATTGGCAAGTATTCAATGGCAACAACCAAATCATCACCTTTTTGGAACAAAAAGATAGCTTTGAACAACTTAACATTGAAGGCAGTAAGCCTCAGAAACTTGAATCAGTGCCTGAAACAAGTTCAGATGTAGGTGGATAATTCCTATAGCTAAAAGGGAATAAAATTCCCAAAGGATTGCTTTCCCTTGAGAAACTATTTGACAAGCACGATAGGTTCATAAAATAGAAAAAAATGGATTCAAGCTCCTGCCAAGAGTTTGATCAAATAAATTTGGGTACCAAAGAAAATCCTAAGATGGTGAACATTGGGAAGTACTACACTCTAGAGGAGAAACTCAAATTTATTGACCTACTTTGCCATTACATGGATGTTTTGGTGTACTCCTATGATGATCTAAAGTCACTTAGGCCTGAAGAAATCTACCATGAAATTCCTCTCAAGAGTGATTCGGTGCGTTACATGCAAAAATCTAGGCAAGTAAAATATAAAGATATCAGGTACTATTCTATTTGAAATACAAAAAATGTTGAATGCTAGGATAATTTTCCCAATCCATCATTCCACATGGATTGCAAATATAGTTCCTATAAGAAAAAAGAATTGAAAAATTTGACTCTGCATGAATTTTAGGAATTTAAATCAATCTTCCCTAAAAGATAATTACCCTCTACCTATCATGGATCAAGTCATCCAGATGGTGATTGGTTCAAAGATGTTATCAATGTTGGACAGCTTCTCAGGATACAATCAAGTGGAAGTTAGTGAAGCAAACCAACATAAGACTACCTTCACCACACCTTCAGGCACCTTTGCATATCAAAGAATGCCATTTGGCCTGATAAATGATGGTGCCATTTTTTAGAGAGCAATGGACCTTGATTTCAAAGATGAAATGGGTAAGTTCATTATGGTGTACCTTGATGATTTAACAGTCTTTTCCAAGAATCATCCTGATCATGTGTGCCATTTACAACAAGTGCTAGAATGATGTTGCTAGAGTAACATTTCTTTAAATCCCAAGAAGTCTATTTTTAGGGTAATAGAATGGAAACTTCTCAGACACATTGTATCCTAAGAAGGCATAAATATTGACTCAAAAAGAGTCAAATCCATCCAGGAGCTTACTCTGCTAACAAGTAAGACTGTAGTTCACTCTTTCTTTGAAAAGGTGAATTTTTTATGCTCATTCATGAGTTCACTGAGAAGACTCACCAAATTGTGAACATGATGAAGGGAAAGGCCACTTTTAGCTAGACTAAAGATGGCAAATTGTCATTTTGAGACATGAAGACATCTATCACCCATGCCCCAATTCTAGTTTGTCTAGATATACCAAAGATTTCACAATGTACAGTTATGATTCTGAGTACACACTTTTAGCAATTTTTGTTCAAAAAAAAAGATGGCGTGGAATCTCCCATATCATTCATGATTTGTCCTCTCAAAGCTCATAAACTAAAATATTCTAATCTAAAGAAGCATGCTTATACAGTGGTAAAGGCAGTGAAGCACTTCTATTTTGACATCTTGAATTCACACATTATTGCCCTAGTTCTTGATACCACATTCAAATCCATATTAACTCAGCAGGAGTTTTGAACCAAAAGGGGCAATTGGATTTCTAAAATCAATGAGATTGATCTTTTTATCAAACTAATGAAGCTTATGTAGGGAAGGGGTCTCTACCAATTGATTGTTGATAATAGACCAAAAGAAATAGGGCATGAAGAAAAAAATTGAAGACACGGCAACAGTCCTCTTTGTTTCTACCACGAATGAGTGGTATTCAACTATTGCTCATTTTCTTACTTATGGTGACTGTCATGCTCACTTGTCTCATAAAGAAAAGAGGACTGTCAAGTTAAAAATTGTCAATTTTGTCTTATGGGACAATGACCTGTATAAGAGGAACCTCACTAGAGTGTTCCTTCACTACATGGATAAAGAGCAATATAATCAACTTTTAGAGTCCTTCCATAATCTGGCTTGTGGAGGACATTTTTCTCTACCTATAACTACCCATAAGATTTTATGAGCTAGGTATTACTGGCCTATTCTATTTCAAGATGGATACAAATGGGTACAAAGATGTGAACTATGCCAATAGTTCATTGGAAGACCCAAGTTAGATATTTTACCTCTTAAACTAGTGGTAATAAGAGAGCCATTTCAGCAATGGGGAATCAATTTCATTGGTGCTTGTAAACCCATATTCAAGCACTGGACATGATTATATCCTCATAGCCACAGATTACTTCACCAAATGGGTTGAAGCTATTCTAGCCAAGAATGCTACTTTAGAAGTAGTATGCAATTTTCTCAAAGAAAACATATTTTCCAAGATTGGGGTCCCAACTAAGATTGTGACAGATAATGCAGCCTGTTTCTCTTTCCAGGGGATTACTCAATTCTATTTTTATTATGGGATTACCCTCTCCCACTCCTATAATTATTTTCTACAAGGGAATGGCCAATTAGAATCGAGCAACAAGAACCTGGTGACCATCATAAAGAAGCTAGTGGATGACAACCAATGAACCTGGTATAAAGAATTGGTTGATACTTTATGGGTAGATAGAATTACACCCAAGAGGGTGATAGGTATGTCACCATTCCAACTTTGGTATGGTCTCAATGGAGAGACACCAATCACCCTAGAATTGCCAACACTAAAATTGGCAAAGGCAGTCGAAGATCAGACATATGAAAGCTCCATCAACAAAAGCATTATATGCCTGACTGAAATGGAAGAGCAGTGAACTATGGTGGTGGACCAAATCACTGCGCATCAAAGTCTAGTGAATAAGATCTTTGACTAGAAAATAAAAACCCAAGATTTCTAGATTGGAGACGAAGTCCTTTTATGGGACAAGAGAAGAGAACCAAAGAGAATGCACAGAAAATTCAATTCCCTATGGAGAGGCCCATTTGCTATTCATCAACTCAATGGTGAAAATAGTTTCCTACTGAAGTATCAAGATGGCACACCCTTTTCTCTACCTCAAAATGGGTAGCATCTAAAGCACTTCAATTCTTGAAGTATCATATAAGATTATTTGTACATATGTATAATTTTTGTATAATATTTAGTTCTATTTTGTGCTTTTCATTTTCCAATATTTGGCACCTTTATTTTTTGGGTAGCATAACTCCATAGCCCAATGGCATATTTAAAGGCACTGGAGATTCTAGATTCTACTCCCTTTGATTATTTTTACAATCGATAGAAGTTCCCCAACTGGAGCCAGCTATTGTTCCCAAAATCCATCACTCATTTTTTGGGGACAACACATCAACTTTTTAGTCTTTTAGGCCAAAATTCTCTCTTCTCTTCTAAAAAAATGTTTTGAGCATCCAATTATTCAATTATTCAAGATTTTTCAGTCAAAAGGCTCGTAGGTTCAAAGGGTTCAATAACTTCAATAGGCAAACTCTCACAAAAAAACAAGTTCCAAACACTTAGGCAATTTCAAGGTTGGTTCAACATCGAGTTTCAACCAAAAGGTCCATCAACAAGTTTCAAACAATGGAATGAACCATTTAACAATTGAACCATTAAACCCTACCTTCAAAATTTCAATGGGTTAAAAGGTTTAATGACATCAGGAGACTTAAAGAGTTCAACACTTTGGCAAGTTCAAAGTTCAACTGCTTCAAAAAGTCCAACAGCTTCGAAGGACTTAAAGAAAAGGAGGCTTTGAAGAGTGAAGGTTGAACCATTGAACCATTCAACCTTGAACCAAAATGGTTCAATGAGTTCAAAGGTTCAATGAGTTCAATCAAATTCTAGTGACAAGTTCAAAGAGTTGGTTCAGTCGGCTTGGTTCAAAGAGTTGGTTCAAATGAATGGTTCAAAGCGGTTGGTTCAAATTGTCAATTGAATGAGTAAAACATAGTATTGAACTATTGAACCATTATACAGTTTAATCAAAAGGTTTAAAAGAGTCTCCCAAAGCCTGAAGGACAAGGGCCCTTACGGAGGGTAAGAAACATTTGTGAAAGGATCAAAGAGAAGGCTGCAAGGGTAATGTTTTCTTCAAAAAAGCAAAGCATGAATTTCTTTGAACAAAATGTCTGAAGGAATTCCTTCAAACGTTTTGTCTGAAGAAATTGCCAAGTCAAGAATAAAAGGATATCTTTCAAAAAGGTTTTTTGCAACAAAATTTCATAAGAGAAATCCTTTAGACAAAATATCTGAAAGAATTCCTTCAGACATTTTGTTCGAAGGAATGTTGGAAGGCCTGACAGAAAGTGGCAAAGGCAGAGGAAAGATATCCTTCAAACAAAATGTCTAAAGATTTCCTTCAGACATTTTGTCTAAAGGATTTGAAAAACAAGGCCACCCAAAGGACCCCAAAGGGTAAGTACCCTTGTGGGGGACTCTCAGTGACCACAAAATGGACCATTCTCAAGACCCGAAGGGACACCTTCCCTTCAAGGGGTTCCAAAGATAGAAAGTCAAAGGAATTTCAAAGTTCAAAGAGAAGGTTCAACTGAAGAGGAAAGAAATCAATTAAATCAAAGAAGTGATTGAACTAAGGAGCTGATAGGACCACCCTAACCATTGAAACATTAAACCAATGAACTCTCATGGTTTAAAGGTTCAAGGTTTAATGTGGTTCAAGTGACCAACAACCAGTGAAGTCCCCATGGACATAAAATTCAAGTTAATGAAATGCCTATTTATTATTAAATATGGCATGGAACCTAGAGAACAAAACTTAGTGAACAACTAAAAAAAGAAGTTGAAAGAGCCTAATGAAGGTAAGAAGATAGCCCAAGAGCTCAAATTGCTAAAAAAAGGGAAAGCTAGATGAGATACTAAAATATCTACAGGGGAGTTATTCCAGTAGGTGGAACAGTCCACCAAGTAGACATATGAGCGTACAAATATTAAAAGGCATGGCTTATTTTCTCCCTTTAAATAAAAGTGAGTAGACAACCATGTACATATCTGGAGAAAAACCAGATGACCCATACTGAGGAGAAGACATTCAAGATGTTTTTGTACACCAAAGTCAAGGTTGATGACCTGTTCTAGCATGGCCCTCCCATAGATATTGAAGGCATTCAATGCAGCATGGGTGATTCCATGAAACAAAGCATGAAGTCTTTCTTGGCTACTATAGATTGTAATCTCTTATTTTATGTGAGAGAGATCTTTTTATTATCAGAAGAAAAACTTTGCCCAAATTGAGAGGCACTATTGAGACTTTGAACTCAGATTGTTAATCATATTTTATTATTTGAATGAGAAAGCAAGTGACCTTTCAGAATTTGTACTTGAATAGCTTGTGTTGTTGAGGAAATTGTTCTTATGTCTATTTCCTAAATGTTTTCTTGTCCATTTAATTAAATAAGTAGAACTAGTGGAAGTAATCAGGAAGGTGTCCTGAAGCTGACTGTGGAGAGACTTTGTGCTGCCACAATTGTCTTTTGTGTGTTTATTTTCTATTTTTATTTAAAGGATTTTGGGATGAATTTTTTCCCCCATTGTCCTTCATATATTTCACTCTTTGGTAGCTGAGGTGGAGACTTTGTGCTATACCTCATTCTACTTGTTATTGCACCTTGTCACATTTACTTATTACCCACCCGAAAGAATTCTTGTTGTTTGCTGCATACCACTTCTGAAAGAAGAGAAGCGTCTTCTATCATTTCACCAAGATTTATCCTTTGTTTTTTAACATCATCTCTAAAAAAAGAGAGATGGATGGTGTTGTCCTACCCCTAAGTGTTATTTTCAACTTATATATATATATATATATATATATATATATATATAGTACTTCATAGTTATAGGGAACCTCCCTTGGATGAGAGGAGAGATTTATCTCCTTTTGATGTGGTAAACCTACACATTTGGCTAAACAATCTCCTTATGCTACGGTTGAAACAACCTATTTTTCCCATCAGTTACTTGATGACAAAGTATTCACCCAACAAGTTGAAAATACATTTTATATTTTTTTAATCTAATGCAAGGTCATTTTTCTAAATCAAATGTTATTTAAGAAAATAGAAACATTTAGGTGGCCATTGATACTATTCTTGACAAAAATAGATAAATGGCTATATTTATATATTTGATAATATAAGTTTTTTTACAATATTAATTTCTTATATAATTAATTTGGCTATTAAATTATAAAATAGTTTTATTTCTCGATAAAATATGTATCATTTAGTTTAGATCATAGATATCTATATTTTATTTAAAATAAAGGTTAATTTTTTTAATTCAATCTCAAATATAAATATGTGATATAAATAACAAATGTATATACAATATATATATATATATATATATATATATATATATATATATATAATAAATAGAGGAATTATGATAGGATAACTACATAATTTATTAACTCTACATATGGCACATAGCCAATGCCTCAATAGGTGAACTACCACCATGCACTCACTATTCGTCATCAATGCATGTTTTTCTATTAATTAGAAAATTATCTCATAACAAAGTTTATTTATTCATATATTATTTTCCCTTTGTTTAACCATTATTGGTGTGTGGGACTATGCCTTAAAAATTGGCTAGTATTTGGCTTGGGTTTTCCTTGTATGTAGTATGGGCAGGGCCAAATTATAGGTAGAGGTATCCTATATATATTTTGTTTACATAAAAGTGTTACATTCGATCAACTTCAACTATTTTTTTGGTTTGTATATATATATTTAATATCTAAAGTAAAATAAAATAATTAATATGTTGGTAATTATGGAAAATCCATTTTGTAGATAAGGCTAGGCATAATATAATTTAACCCTTGAAACATTTTTGTAGATTCCTTTGAGACATGTAGACTAGTTATACTAGTGGGAGAATAATATGGCATGCTAAAGCTCCTCAAAAGCTTGGATTTCTATGTTTATTATTACTCAATGGCATGCCTTCCACTCCATTCACCAACTTTATTCTGACTCTTGTGCCCTCTTTCAAATATTGAACT
>JARHVA010010460.1:15000-20000 GCA_037957365.1 Torreya grandis | reverse complement strand
TATTTATGTTCTTATATTATATCACATGATTGAGTGAGGTAATTTATTCACAACATACATTATTCCAAAGTTATGTATTATATATTACACATTAATTATTGTGTATCCTATCATACACATGGTAAGATGCAAATACGATGCAAATCATATTACTATAAATGGCACAAGTTTGAGACTATAGATAAATAATATGAAGTGTGCCACATAATATTATTGTCTAATTATTTCAACATCAAGAGTTCATACCACATCATGGAATTTCACTCTATGTACAACATTGACAACACATCAGTGAAAAAGGTTATTATGTGGTATGAGTCATTAATCAACCGTATAAAAGAGATCAAGGTTTTGATAAGTTAAAGAGATTCATAAATAAATTAATGAATACAATATTAAGAAGAAACTTAATGTTATAGAGGTTATTAGTACAATTTGATTA
The DNA here is from genome assembly GCA_037957365.1 of Torreya grandis. Lineage (NCBI taxonomy): Eukaryota > Viridiplantae > Streptophyta > Pinopsida > Cupressales > Taxaceae > Torreya > Torreya grandis. The sequence goes on along the minus strand of JARHVA010010460.1, from coordinate 19,558 downwards.
ACTTATTAATGTCCTTGTTGATTTCTAGCTTCAAGTTTATACTTATAATATAGTTAAGTTTTTGATTTATTTGGATTGATTTGATATATCCATGAATGAATTAATCATGTATTGGTTGAGTTAGGGCATGAATTAGTCAATCGTTGGTTGAGTAGGAATTTTTTCAACATGATCATTTTTTCAGTTGCTTTGGAGCTGGTTGATGTTGTTTTTTATTTCTATAGCTTGATCTTTTGAGTGAATCTAAAAAAATGTAATGAAAATATATTAGAGTTTGATTATAAAAATATTTTTTAATATATTTTTTCTATATACATGGCCATATTATATTTTATTAGTGTAAATAGGACATATGACCATGCTTCATATCATCCATGTTCTTAAAATGGTGCACTGTGTTTGATCATACTTATTGATATAGTAGATGTATTGGGAGTGTGAATTATGTAAGTAACCTAACCTATCCATATTACACTAACATTTATTCTATATAATAGCCTTGTGGATGGATAACATACGAAAATCATCCATGTTATTAGTACTTTATATTTAAGTACTATTATTTTTGGTACACACAATTAATTTGACTTGCTTCCTATACATACCCAATCAAATAACATTGTGTACAAAAATTTTAAACTATGATCAAAGGTTTGTTGGAATATATTACTATTTTAGTTTCCTTTTAGTTACCAGTAAATAGGGAATAGTTCCTCTAATATGTGGCTAATGACATGGAACAATTTCATTTATTTTCTTTGAAATGACATTGGAAATAGTGTAAACATATTTGTTTCTTACCGCATGCAGGTAAAAATCACAATTTCACCATGTCTAGAGGTTTTTTAATTATTTGATCTTATTAGTGTTAATTGTTGATCAAATTACTTTCCCAACCTAAAATAAAATCATCTATAGTGAAAAATATTTCACATAACTACTTCACTTTAATACAACCAACACACTTATTATGGTTTTTCAATGTATACAGAAAACATTAGTGCTTGTCTACATCGATGGATACATATATACAACACTATATATAGCTGATATAGGAATCCTAAAATTCAGCACAATGAACACTACCAATACCTCTTATTTACTTTTTCATTTTCCATTGTATTATATAATTTATTGAAAAACTAAATGTTATGCCCATGTTAGGTAGGTACTTAGGGTGTAAGCAACTCTTATTTTTAATTTATCCATAATCCTTTATTGATGTTTTGAGAGTATGGTTTTATAAACATTATTGAGGTTGGTGGAATAATATTTTTTAAAGTACATAAATAATTATGTGGATAATATTATGTTGATTTCATGTCATATAAATTTCATATATGTATATAAAATTTGTTAGAAATAATTTAAGTTTTAAGGATCCATATTAAACAAATGTACACCTCATATGAGTTTCTCATTTTTTGTTTTATGTGCTTACACATGGTGTTTTTTTATTATTTTAAGGTCTTAATTATGTAATTATAAACCTAAGATAAAAGAAAAAGGATTTGAAACCTTTTCATTCAACATGTGTCGTTTCATTTTTCATTTAATAATACACATCTAGAACCAACTATATTTTAATTTATCATTTATAGAGAATAAAAGTATTGCATGGCTAGTTAAAGGGTAAGAATTAAACCTAAGAGATATAAATTAGGATTGGATAGAAAATAAAGTAACCACAATGGATCTATTTGATGACAATGTCTCATCTAGATTAGACGTAATGTGATCATCCACATCTAGTTGTGATCGTCTCAAAGATTATAGAGTTGTTTAAATTATCCAAAGAAGGCACAAATTGAGAGAAGTGACACACCACACTCATAAATTTATACTAAAATCATTATATAATTACCCAAATACACACATATGAAGCACTAATTTATAATAAATAATTATTTATGCATATAGAGTTAGAATAAGTAATGTGGTGTGTCTCTTTTTTAGTTAATATCAATTTGTTGTATTCCTTATCCTATCAACTACCCATTAAGTATAATAAATTTTAGTTAATATTTTGTTAATAAATTAAATACGTCATTTTTTAATAAATATAAAATTAAAATAACAAATAATCAAAACTAGAATTTCACACATAATTTAGAAAATCTAGACCAATAAACTCATTATATTGAATTTTTTCTATTTTATTTCTTTTTTCTCATATTTATTTAAAATAATTAAATATATTTATAAAATTTCATATGATTTTTTTTTAATAAATAAATAGATTATTATAAATTTATCTAGAAGATCAAATAAAAACTACTTGCATGAAAAAAAAACAATCTTATCTATATCCATTACTTGGATTTATTATTATAAAATTATCCTAAAGGCATACTAAAATGATCTATAATAATTGTATGTAGTTATCTAGTCTTAAATTATCATTCAACAACATTTAACTAACAATATCCTCTTTGATGTTGAACCAACTAGCAAATTGATGAAGTTTCAAAAATTTAACTTTTTAAACATCTTTAATGAAGATATATGTAAGTTTATCTTGGGTGTTTATATACTTCAATTCCAAGTATTTATTATTAACCAAATCTCAAATAAAGTGGTACTTAATATCAAAATTATTTGACCTATTATGATGGACTAAATTCTTGGCCAATTCTATACCACTCACACTATCACACAAAATACATTTAGGTAGATTTTACTTCTCCCCAAATCATTTCTATAAATTTTAAAATCAATAATATTTTTTTACATGATAAAGTGAAAAATATTATATTTTACTTTTACAGATGGAAAGGTAATTGGAATTTTCTTCTTTGAGATCCATGTAACCAAACTAGAATTAATTTAAAAATAATTTCCAGATGTTTACTTTCAATCATCCAAACTAAATTTTCAACAAAAATCACTAAAACCATCAATTTCAAAAAATTTAGAGGCAAAATAATCTATAACAAAATTGATAGTACATTTCACATACCTTAAAATATACTTAGTTGCCTTCATATGACTTTTAGATGGATCAAATATATACCTAGAAATAATAAAAATGTAATAAGAAATATTTGATCTCGTGTGAGTTAGAAACATTAATATTTAAATAATACTCATATGAGTAAGACATAGTGGAGATATATGCATTGTAACCCTTACTTATGTTCCAAATCAGGTGTGGGTCCACCTACCCCATAATTTTTATGTATATAAAAAAATGATAATAATATAATCTTTCTCATTAAATGTTTAGCACCATCTTCTGTATATAAAATAACTCCAAGAGTAGCTAGAGTGGATAATGGTTTACAATCAACTAAAACACCCAAAAATTCTTTTATCAATTCATTTATTTCTAATATGTTCCTTGACATTTTAACCAATATATGGTTGTTCCTTTCAACTACACCATTTTAATGAGGAGTTTAGGTAGCTGTGAGTTACCTTTCAATGCCATTCAAATCATAATAACATATAAAATATTTTGAATAAAATTTACCTCCATGGTCAATACTTAAAAACATTATTCCGTAAATACATTCATTCTCTAGAAGGAATTTAAACCTATTAAATGTATTGAATCTTTCACTTTGCTACTTAAAAAAATAAACCCAATATTTTTGTGAAGAAGAATTAATAAATCCAATGAAATATGATGACATAGAAAAATTTATTTGCATAGGACAAAAAATATCATAATGAACCAATTGAAGTGGACAATGGTCCGTTCATGAACTAACTTTGTAAACTTTTTTTCTTTCATGTTTGTGTTTAACACAACCTTCAAAAATATCCTTGTGTTATTAAACCTTTGGAAAACCAAAGAGAAATTATGGTAATGTTAGTAACTTTAAAATTTAAAATTTAAGTGTCCATACCTAAGATGCGACAACCAACTCTTATTTTCATATGTTGTATCTATGAGGATTCTTTAATATTACCCACACTTCAATGGGAAAATATTACTCTTATACATATTTACTAACATAATAAACTTATTTCCTTGATTTTTTATATATTATACTTTATTTATCATCAAACACTACCTTATAATTCATTTCACATTACTATCCAACACTAAAAGAAATATGTTTTAACTTTTGTGCATAATAAAATTTATTAATGCATTCCAAATATTATCTATTATTCACCTTTAGAGTTCATTTCACTATAACCCCTAAATATTTGTTATCACCAAGTTTTCCATTGGTTTTGAAACTTCTATCCATTATATAAATGACCTATTCTTCAATAACATTTGATTAAAACAACCTAAATCTAGGTACCAAACCTCTTTATGGTAGTTTTTCACATTTGTCATATGAAATAAATAAAATTTATAGAAAAACATCCTCATTATTATTAGCACAATTAACACTTCTACCTTCATTTTCTACTTCTAATCTACATGCCCATTCAAAGTGACAATATATGTGGAAATAATAGCACTAAAAATTTGTCTTATCAAATATAAATTTACCTCTTCATTATTTTATTTTATCTTGGATAATTATGATTCATTTCTTTTCCTTGTCATTGGTTATTTATTTTATTGTCTTTTCCTTGCACATGGATTCTTTTATTT
>JARHVA010010460.1:0-5000 GCA_037957365.1 Torreya grandis | reverse complement strand
GTGATCCTTTAAATTAAGAATTTATAATTTGGTACTTATTAATAATGTGACTTGTATTGTTTCCTTAATTAGCATAATACTTATTAATTCAATTTTAACGTCTTACACTTATATTCTAATCTTAGGTAGGCCTCATGGTTACAAGCAAAGGTATTGAATAATTTTTTTAATAATTGTGTGTTACACTCTAATTGTACCTTGAAAAAATCAAATGATTAAAAATTAAACAATGATAGTGAATTAATAAACAACATTAAAGAAATGAAAAATAATTGGGTTTTAGGATAATAAATTTGGGCATTACATTTTGTTGTTAGATCCTGGTTTAAATATTAATAGCTCTGGGACATATAATAGTAGTTATTTACTTTTATAATTTTTTTTACACTATTTTATTTTATACAATATGGATCCTATAGGCACCATGGGTAGCTCATATAATAGAGATCATTAAAAACCATCACTTATGCAGGTAGTGTAGATAAACTAGCAAATCTTCCAAACCCTTCAAATTTTGACAAATGTTTTGGAAGAGAGACTACCCCTAGCTTAGGGTATACCTAAGATAACCCCTTAGTGTCAATGGAAAACAATGTGCCCCATATAAAAAACATCAACCAAAGATTCACAAAACATGTTCCTCTAGGGTTTATGTTAGATAATATCCATGGGTGTAGGAGAGGCATTATAAATCTTCATATAGAATGAATTCACCCTATTTTGGAAAGTGTGGTATCCCTAAAAAAACCTAAGTTGGGTATATCAACATGTAAAGGTTAGAACAATAGATATTTATAGTGTAGGACCTCGTAGACCTTCTTCACAATATTTCATTTGGGATGGCATAGTAAGGGTAAGGTTGACATCTGGACCAATTATGGATGGATGAGGTGAATGGATTGAGAATGACTCAGCATTCAAAGAACATCATGTTGAAGGAATTAGGGCACTATGTGTAAGACAATCCAAACCTTTCAATTCAATCGACTATGGGGTAAAATTTTGTTTTTATTATAGTATGATACTATAGTTAGTGATATAATATTTCATTTATGGGACACTCAATGATAATGTCATATTTTTGAATATTATATGGATATTTAACTAGGATATGGTAAAATATTCTTTATGAAAGGAAATTATCTAATTTAATTTATATATCTATTCCTAGCTAATAAATAGTCATGGCATTTTGATATAATTTTTCCTTTTAAAAACATGTAAATCTTGTGATAAATAGAACTTAAATTATAATACTTGTTAACAAAGAAAACATACACTTTAATTTTTCAAAATAAGAGAGTTTTTTAATTAAGGACAAAGTATCAAATTATAAATGAAATTAAAATGACTCTCGATTGGTCAGAATACCTTGGATACTTTTTTTTAGTAACGCTTATTTGGGGGATGGGAGGTTGTCATATTCAACTTCATAACAATTGTGTTTGGTTATGGGTGGCATATATGTATGACCATGATGATAGTTATTTTCACATCATCACTATTGGATTCTATGATTGATATGATATGGAGGATGTTAGGATTTTTGATGTGGATGATCAATTGCCCTTACCCACTATGTGATACTAGTAAATTGTAAAATTATGTTTTGATTCTCAATCAATGTAAATAATTATCACAAGACAAAGATATGAAACCTTAAATTTTTTAGGTGTTATGTACATGTATAATTATAACCTTTTTTTTAAACCCCTATAATGTTTTATATGTAATAAACCCCATACATGATGTATCCTCTATATATTAATAATATTGTTATACGATAGTAGAATGAGTATGTCATGGTACTAGTATGATATTTTGTGGGAATCTCAATTATATTATTGTGATTGTGAATATATTATAAACTACCTTGTGTTTAACTCTTATAATGAAAATGTGGTATAAATTAAATTTTGTTCATGTAAACATATGATATATAAGTGAAAATTGTTGTTACTTATTAATGTGTTGTGTTGTGTAACCATGCATTATTCCTCTAGTATTTGGGAAATTATGAAAGTATGGGGTATGAGGGTGGACTAGAGCTATGTTTATAATAGTTTAGACTGGGTCATAAATTAATAAGTGCAACTTATTATAAGCTAAAAACTCACTTTTTCTCTTTGCATGATGCAACCACCTAGTTATTTTAGGTGTGTGCACTGTGAGTACCTTAGGAACCATGATATTTGCAAGCATAAAGTTAATTTTATAACTAATTTGTTTATTTACACACCACTTAATGGTTATTAACATAATAACCTTCATGAATTATATTTTATGTATCCTTGTGAAACTTTGGGAGCATATGGAGACACTGATGTTTTAGTGTTACCTCTCAGAGGTAATTTAGGCTTATATTATTCATTCTATTCTCAGGAGGCTTTGTTAGCTACATAATGACATAATGTTTACTTTTTATGATAATTTTGTGTCATGTTTTATTTTGATTTGATTGGTGTTTGAGGCTATTTTTTAAAACCAACACTTCTATTCTCTTCAATCTCTATATTCATTCACACAAATATTTTATTGGTTTTGAATTAATTTGAATGGAATTCAATTTTTTTTATTATGAGAATTTAAATCTTACCTTATTACATAATTAAGTTGATTTGTTGATATTTATTATTTCTTTTGAGATATATATTTAAGGCCGTTTAGTATATGATTTAATTATTGGATTATGTTGGTGAGGTTTTATCATTTCTATGGTTTAATTCTAGTTTTATGAATGTCATGATATGATCTCTCTACTCATGTTGTATTTATGGAGGATAAGAAGTAGATTTGAATATTTGTAGAGGGTATGATGAGCTAACTTATGAGATCAAGTCTTGGTCTATCCTCCTGCCCACCAGACATGGTGGTTTCATACATAATTTAACTAAAGTATTTTCTATCTTCCTTTTGAGAGAGATAAGTAGAATCCTTCTTGGGAGGTTGAAGGAGGTTAACGATATTAAACATAATTTGGGAATAGCTTATGTTAATTATTTATTGGGAGGTCTAAGGAGGTTATTTGGAGAATAAAATGATTTTTTGGTTATTTAAACCTTGATATTACTAAATTTATATTATAGTTGATGTTATTGCTTAACAATTCTCAATATGAATTTATGTGATTCTACAAAAAAATTTCACTTGTTTTTGACCTTGTATGTTCACCATGGTATGACATGCAATTTTTTTTATATGATATTACAAGAGGTGGATACTATACACAAACTTATTCAAATGTTTTGACAGTATAAGTCTATAATATTAGTTGATTTGTGACAAATAGTAGTTATTAGTATTGGGTAATATTGTTTGATGTGATTAGTATTAATCAATATGGTTTGGTCATGTAATGGTTTTAATATTAATGAGTGCACTCTCACCATGATATGACACATAATTTAGTCAATCTATTATCAGAGTAGAAGAATATTATTAGCGTAGACACTACTTAATAGAATTATTCATTCGAAGAATATCTTGGGTTTTAGTTGGTTGAGATAGATTTGAATGATAGCATGATAGTTTAACACTATGGATTATGCATTAATAAAATTAATATTTCTATTAACCAAAAAACCTACTTAATCGAAATAAGGCCAATTTCACAATAATAGTAATAGATGTTGATAAGTTTAAAATGTGAATAAGGTAAACCTTTGAGAATAATTTAATTGACATAAAGACATTATTAAAATTAAATATATATTTTAAAACAAAAATAAAATGTGTTGGTTTGATTCAATTTTTTTACAACCTAATATGTGATCTAGTAATGTTTGATTATTCAACCCCTTGTGTTGGTTCAATGCATTAAAGATAATTATTTCATGATGTGGAGTATGTAAAACCCCATGTGAGGGACATATATCCCTTACCAATTCATATATTACGAAATTCAATTGTATGGTTATGAAGAATTTGAATTATAGCTCCCAATTTATCGATAATGGACTCATGTTAATCAATAAAGAAGGATTATTTAAGTTATAATTACACAGCTTAAATATATATTTATATATAATAAATTGATAATATTCAAATTAAATTAAAATAGAAACTAAAATTTCTAGAGAGCCTATGATCCCTACCCCATAGGTCTTATATAAAACTTACTCTCCTAGGTCCTAGCCTAGTTAATAGACATTAACCTACTTGGTCGAGTATTTTTCAAGAAAGGTAATTTTAAAATTAATTAATTGTAATGATACCATATGTGCATATAAGATAATTTATTAGGTGTAAGACTTTGCTTCCAAAAATGTTTTTAATATGCAAAAAAAATATAGGTCCTTCTATGACATGAAAAAACCCATGTAAGGGAAGGTACTCCGTTCATTTTAGGAAATTAGGAAGAGGAATTTGAATCCCTTATTTTTGTTTTCAAACTCATAGATATTATTTGTGGGGTTAATTTTTGGTGAAGAAGAAAACAATTCTTTAGGTCATTGTGCATATTTGATTCTTTGGGGAAGAAATTGGTGGAAGGAGGAGCTTGGGAGGATATTATTAGAGTCTTGAAAGCTTGGAGGAATTTTAAATCAATAAGATTGAAGGTGGGATTCATTCTACCTTTTTGGTTGATTTTGGTAAATGATTAACAAATTAATAAAATATATAGTTTTATCTCTCTTTCCTTAATAAAAGTTAAAAGAATTTATCATGGTTAATATCCTAATGTCAAATATGAAAATGAGGCATTTTTCTCTCACTCCCATTAACAAACCAAAGTTAGTGACATTGTTGTTCAAATCATCTCCTTATTTGTTTTGATTTGAAAATTCAAAATCTTAATTTTTTTTGGGTTAAAATAATGGTTTAAAACAAATGGTAAATTAGAAATTTGCTTAGAATCTAATACGATTTTACATCTTGATTTTTACTTATCCTTGTTGATAATTAATAAGTAAAATATATTATCTCAAGTTTTGGCATAAATTGATAAATTTTTATAATATATAAATTAGAATTTGATAAAAATATCAAATTAAAAAGAG